>BTPG01000001.1:339870670-339885670 GCA_036245525.1 Semisulcospira habei | reverse complement strand
AGGCCCTGATGACATAAATCCTAAAGTTCTGAAACTATGTCTACCTTACATTGTTGAATCGCTGACATACATTTACAACCTATGTCTCCATCAATGTGTATTTCCTACACAGCTTAAACTTGCAAAAGTAATTCCACTACCGAAATCAATGGACACGGGGGAATCTGAATAATTATAGACCAATTTCGTTACTGTCCGTGTTAAGCAAACCTCTGGAGCGACATGTACACAAACATTTGTCTCAGTATTTAGAGACAAATAATATGCTTCATCCCTTCCAGTCTGGGTTTCGTCCGAAGTATTCCTGTCATACAGCGCTAAGCAGACTTGCAGATAAGTGGTTATCTAACGTAAACAATTCTCAACTGACGGGTGTTATTCACCTTGACTTTAAGAAGGCGTTTGACCTGGTTAACCACGACACTCTGATAAGCAATCTTAGTCATTATTTAAAAAAAAAAACAACGTCTCAGCAGTTTCCTTCTTTAGTTCATATCTAAAGGGAAGAAAGCAAAAGGTTGTAGTTAATGGATCACACATTTCGCTGCTCGTGCTATTGATTCCTCTTCAGAATAGTTATGCCACGCCAGACAACAGGGCTTGCGAATGGCGGGAATGGGTGTTCGTCTTTATCATTTCTGTGTGCCAGGGTGTGTGGATAAAAGGGTTGGTTAGAGTAGAAGGAGATGGATTCCCGTCGCTAAACGAGCCCACAGAGCGTACTAATGGCGGGAAGCGCCGTGTGTCCGTCTGTATTTGTGTGCGCCGACGTGTGTGTTGTTGATCAGAGGTTGGCTTAGAGAGGAGGGAAAAGGATCAGCATAATAAGCCTAAAAATATGAACAACTCTGAATGTTTTTAAAAGATATACGCATCTGAGCTCCAAACAATACGGTAGGCTTTGGGATGAAATTCTCATCTTGTTTACAAAAAAAAAAAAAAAAACCCAACAATCTCCTCATTAATAATCGCATGATTTTTCATATACGGTATTCACATAAGCCTACAGTTTGTCTCCGCCTGTCGGGTACGATTAGGTCAATTGTGACCTGTATGCCCTAGGTGTGAAAATCAGAACATTTTCTCCACCACTATTTCGGAGTTATTTGTAAAACAGCTGACACAACCACTTTTTCTTTTACGAAAAAAAATTAGCTATCTTCTCATTAATACCCGCATGATTTTTCATAAACAGTGTGGCATAAGCCTGCTGTTTGTCCCGGCTCTGCGGTAGGATTAGGTCAAATTGTGACATGTAAGCCCTAGGGGTGAAAATGAGCAAGAAAACTGCAATGTTTGATCCTCTTATACGTAAAACGATAGTACTGTGATGAGTGACGTACAACATCGAGTCGTCACTATGAACACGGCATCGTGGGACTAATGATGCCATGACTTGAAGCCTGAAGTGACGTTGTCACGGACTAGGGAAAGATGGTGGTTTGCTTGTGATGTGGGTGTAGGTTATATAATCTTATTAACAGGGGATCTCCACTCACACGCTCACACTCTCATCATTTTAGCTATAGACTTCTCATTCATTGCATTTCTCTCTCTCATTCATCGCATTTCTCTCACTCTGGAGAGGGCCGTCTCGCTTCCGCTTCCCACACACGCATTGATACAACTGATTCACTAATGTACTCAGTCACTGAAATGCTAAATATGTTGAGTACGTACATGAAAGTATTCCAATATGTCAAACTTAATTAATGTCTTAAGTCTCTGTTGTTACACTGTCTTCATTTTCATTCTAACTAGTTCTGCCCCACCCGGGTCTGCACTGGGGGACTTGGGTGGGGTTAGGTATTTTTTAGTTCCCAGGTTCACCCTGGTCAGCCCCACAGGGTGGGTTTATCTCTCTATTCTGGGGCATGTGTTTCTGTCTACCCTTTGTCCATTCACCTGTATTTGCCATTTTAAAACTCTCCCTACTGTCTGCACTGCCTGTAGCTCTTGATATTGGATGTGTGTTGCTAAATGGTCTTAGCTTTATTTAGGCCCATGTGTTAGGTTTATTTAATGTATTTGACCGGCTGGCGACATACATTCAATGTTCTGTTTTTTTTTTCACAAGCAGTGCAGGCACGTCCTGAGAAAGCCTTGTTGCTGTCGGGACGTTAAGCAATGTACAATCAATCAATCAATCTAACTAGTTCTGTGCACAGAAACAATAAAGTCACCTTACCTGGCCAAGTTTTCTACACGTTAATAATGTGGTTATCTTGTCCTCGCCGGCGCTGAGTCTGTCGATCCTCTGGCAATGGTGATCTTATAATGTTCACGGTGTCACATAGGTAAGTTCACAACTGATACTGCCGCAATAGTGTACTGATGACACATTGCTCTTGGGTTAAATCCTCTTTCGATGAATCTGTAGTGAAAACTGTTATTCTCTGGTTACGTTCGTCCACACAGTCTCCACCTTCTCTTCTTGGGTTTAATATTTTTCGATGAATCCGTAGTGAAACCCGTTATTTCCTGGTCACATTAGTCCACACTACTTTTCATCGGTCTCCAACTCCTCTTCTCAGACCTGGTGCCACCTCCACTCTCTTGTCTTTTCGTGTCTCTCGCTCAGCGCCAATCCCGTCTCCCACGCTCCAATAAGTATATTAAAAAAGTCCCCCTTTCTTCATTTTGTATTTTTACTCGTTGTCATGAATATTCATTTACATCTCTACATCAATTTCAACTAACTTCAATAATTATATAATATATGCTAAACATGCATATCACATCCGATATCTGCGTCCAGTTCAGCATAGCACCCGCATCACAACATTAATGTCATTAATTTGTGAACGGACTATTTCTTTCCCAATTCCGGAATTTTTCACAGACACTAGTAGTTTTATGCTTTGGTTGCAGAATCAGGCGGGAAAGTACTGACCCCCTTTGCCCCGCTAAATAGTTTGGTCCTGCATTCCCGCACGTTCTATCGCTTCCTCTTGTCAGTACCCCGTCCAGCTTATCAACCCACGACTAATGGTGCTCTGTCTCTTGGCTATTCTAAACATGTTGGTCTCCCCATGGCTTACTCGCAGCCGATATTCATTTTCCTCATTCAATTATTTCACGAGTAACTTTGGTTCCACAACAATTAACCACTGACTAATTAATCTTCCATTTAATTTATGAACTTATTGTTGGTCCCTTGACAGAAGTTATTTCGCTCCTCGTGCTATTATTCTCCTTCAGAATAGCTATGCTACGCCAGACCACAGAGCTTTCGAATTGCGGGAATCGTCGTGTGTCCGTCTTTATTTCTGTGTGCCAGTGTGTGTGTGGATCAGAGGGTGGGTTAGAGTATTAGGAGATGGATTCCTGTCGCTGCACGAGCCCGCAGAGCGTACTAATGGCGGGAAGCGCCGTGTGTCCGTCTGTATTTGTGTACACCGACATGTGTTTTGATCAGAAGTTGGCTTAGAGAGGAGGGAAATGGATCAGCATAATAAGCATAACATATGAACAACTCTGAAAGTTTTTAAAAGATAAACGCATCTGAGCTCCAAACAATACGGTGGACTTTGGGATGAAATCCTCATCTTCCTGTTTTTCAAATGGCCTCACCCTCTCGGGTAGGGCTTCATCAAGGGAATGCCCAGGTAACTGGTAACTAGATAACAAAACAGGTACAGATAGTCTATGTAGACCACGCTGGTGGCCACCATACGCAGTGTGTATCATGTTTTCTCTGATCTCGTTCAGGTGAGGACAGCAAGGCGCCGACAGTCTGCTGTGACCCCCTTTCCACAGCAAGTGCTACACCAGTCTCTGGACCATGGGGAAAAGAGCCAGACAGAACAGGAAGACACGTAAAGACCAATTGTCCAACAGCGAAAACCCGTCTGTGCCTGAGTCTCCTAACACTTTTAACCCCCTTGGGCACGAAGCGACTGGTACTGTTCACATTGCAATGATCACACCCTCTGTTGACATTACAATGATCCCACGCTCTGTTGACATTGCAATGATCACGCGCTCTGTTGACAATACCGGTGGCAACATGCGCAAGGGAGCTAAATCGCCTCTACTGCGCATCAGACCTCGAGTTCTCCGCCCTTGCAAACGGCGGGAATCCCACAAGAATTTTATCCCTATCAAGGAACTGAGTCTCAAGAACTTTCCAGTGAACGTTCGCAATGAGGCTCTATTAGAAGCTGTATCACAGATAGCGCAGCTCGTGGTTCGCGTGAGATCGGAGAGGTCCAGTGGAAGTCAGGGAAAACAGTCACGTGACACAGCACATGAAGGGAGGTCACGCGCAGTGACGTGCACAGGTCTGGCTACGTTCATAGGCAAGGATCACGTGATTGTGAGGGTTCCGGAACATGCGCTGAAAGATGCTTTTGAAGTAAGTGGACTAAACCTTCTTGGTTTCTTTTACTGATTGATTGACTGATTAACCTGATTGACTGATTGATTGATTCCCAATGCACAAAAGGCCATCGGGCCGACGTCGGCCGCCGTTGGCCCGCGCACGGCCGTGCGCGGGCCAAAGGCGACCGACGTCAGCCCGATGGCCTTTTGCACACTGCGTTGTGACTGTCTTGCATTTAATTTTATCCTTCCCCCGTAAGCCGCGCCCCTTGTTGACCCTGACCTTTTGATAACCCCGTTCACCACCACGCGCGTCATTCATTGGCCCGCCTTGAGATAGCCTTAGTCGTCTGCTGGGTGTTAAACCTTATTAACTAAGTCCTCATTTATGGAACTACACGGACGGCTCGGTGTATATTACGCGCTCCTTGAATCGCCGGGTCGTGGGTTTGAATCCCCGTCCAGGCCCTGGTAGCTGGACTCGCAATCCAGGGGGAAAAGACCTGCTTGTTTAATAGCATGTCCGTTGAAAGGTCTTGGTAAATCAAAGTGGCACAGTTGGAGTGCGCCTGAGCTGACCAGTGTTCAGGTCGTATTCCATAGGCAATAGATTTCCCTGTCCCCCATAACCCGCCCGTCACGGCCGTCTATTATCACTTCGGTGCCGTGGACGTTCAACCCGAACTAACCAACCAAAACCATTACGCCCTCCAGTATACCGTGGCAACTGATACAATGCGCACAGGTGCCTGACTCTTAAGAGGATGTCCGGTGAGCAAAAGGCCATCGGATCGATGTGAGCCTTCGCGGGACCGCGCACAGCCGTGCTGTTGAGTCAGCTATGGCGGACGTCTGCCCGAGGACCTTTTGCCTACTCCAAATTTAGATGTTGCGGAGACCGGGGCAGGTTGAGACACGGGGCAGGGTGAGACACCCCAAAAATAAGGTCTTTACTATTATAATTCAGGCCGTTCTTTTTCCGCTGATAATATTTTCAAAACCCAGTCTACAACACCAACCAAATTTTAGCAGGAATGACCACATGCGCTTTGAGCCGAATGAAGTGAGGCTTGTTTTTTAAGGGTACGAACATTTCTGACAATGTTGAAAAATGTCAGTTTGAGAGTTAATGCTTGAATGACAGTGGTGATACATGGCTTTTTCGAAAGCAAAGAAACAATGAAAGCTTGTGTTTGTATCGGTTTAGTTAACAGTGGGGGTGCATTTAGAATACTGCGAGTTTTGTTTTGTTTGTTGCAGGTGCCTGCTTTCGGGCAGGTTGAGACGGGGCAGGTTGAGACATTGTCTCAACCTACCCCAGGCTGTCTCAACCTGCCCCAGCTGAGACAGCTTGGGGTAGGTTGAGACAATGTCTCAATCTGCCCCGTGCTAGTATGGTGAAGAGTCCCCTTTCCATTTTGGCGCACGTGCGAAGAAAATGTTAGTCTGTGTTCTGGGCCAGTGGTCGTCTGTCCATCGTCCGTCCGCCCCTGTCCGTCCGCCGTCGTCCGTGGTAAACTTTAACGTTGGTATTTTCTCGGAGATTATTCAAGCCACAGTCTTCAAACTTGGCCCAAAGATACTTTGGTGCAACACTTTTCTAAACGTATCAATTTGAGTGACCTCTATCGAAGGTCAAGGTAACAGGGGATCAGGAAATAGGTTAAAAAAACAACAACTATATTTTGACAACATTTATGTTTTCTAAATACTATTCACAACTTGAAACCCAATCTTGGGACAGAGATACCTGATGATAAGACCCTTCCATGCATGCCAATTTGGATGACCCCTCGGAAAGATCATGGGTCACAAGAGGTTATAAATAGGTCACAAATAGCCAAAAATTGTATTTTCTCAAATACTATTGCAACTTCCATCCCAAACCTGGTAAGAGATACGTGATGGTAAGACCTTCCTATGCATGTTTATTTGAACGACGAGTCAGAAAGGTCAAGGGTCGCAAGAGATCAGCAAATGATGTGAACAAGAAAGGCAAAGCCCTTATGGCTCACGTGAATGACCGATGCACAAATGTGTGACAATAAGTGAATCCATGTTTTCTCAAAATTTAATCAGTTTCACACATCTGTGAAACCTTCGTGATCCTTGACCTTTGCAACGAATCGTCCAAATTAGTATACGTAGGAAGGTCTTAAAATCAGCAACCTTTGTGCCAATTTGATTCAAACGTTTGCAAGAATGTTGATAATAACTACAATTGTATGAAAAATTGGCATTTTATACTCATTTGTCGACCTCTTGTGGCCCTTGACCTTTTCCGAGGGCTCATCCATATTAGTATGCATAGATAGTTCTTACCATCAGGTATCTCTGTACCAAGTTTGGGTTTGAATTTGTAAACTGTAATTATGAAAAAACATTTCTTGTAAAAATATGACTATTTTGGATCTATTTCCTGAGTTCTTGTGACCCTTGACCTTTCCGAGGGGTCACCCAAATTAGTATGCGTAGATAGGTCTTACCATCAAGTATATCTGTACCAAGATGGGACAGAGATACCTGATGATACCTGGGTGTGAAGATTGATTCGACGCTCTCCATGCATGATCATATCAGTAGCGTCTGCCGAGCTGGTTTCAATGAGCTGCGCAGAATTTCTTTCCTCAGACCGTATCTCACAGAAAGTGCTGCGTCAAGACTTGAAAATGCATTCATTACGTCCAGGCTCGATTATTGCAATTCTGTACTGGCAGGTTTACCGGCAGATCAGATTTCACGCTTGCAGATGATTCAAAACAACGCGGCGCGTCTCATCTTGAAGAAACGAAAGAGAGACCACGTTACGCCTCTACTGAAGCAGCTGCACTGGCTGCCCGTCAAATTCCGCTGCCAGTACAAAATTGCAATTTTTGCCTATTAGCACTTTGACGGATCCCTCCCGCAGTACCTTTCTGCCAAGCTGTCTGTTTATCAGCCATCACGCACCCTCAGTTCCACTAGTGTAAAACTTTAAAAAATCCCGAAGCTTAACATGAAAACTGTCGGGGAGCGTTCTTTCACCTTTTTAGCTCCAAGTGCGTAGAACTCCTTGCCAACTGAAATGCGGAATCTGCCCACATTGTCACAGTTCAAATCTCACTTAAAGACTTTTCTTTTCTGTCGGGCATTTAACACTTAGCTCACCTTTAGCTAACTGTTGACTGCCTTTTATTCTGATCCTAGAGGAAGTGAATGTAAGGTGGTGGGAAGAGATGGGGTGGTTTAAAGTAGTGTATAATCGTGCGTGTGTCTGAGAGAGAGGGTGTGCTGTTGTGCATGCGCAGTGAGTCCAGTGTTTTCCTGGAGAACAGCGCTATACAAGAACTATGTATTATTATTATTATTATTATTATTATTATTATTATTATATTATTAAGTTTGGGTTTGATGTTGTGAATAGTATTTGAGAAAAAAAATCTTCTGTCAAAATATGGCTATTTTGACCTATTTCCTCCCCCACCCGGGTCTGCCCTGGGGGACTTGGGTGGGGTTAGGTATTTTTTAGTTCCCAGGGTCACCCTGGTCAGCCCCACAGGGTGGGTTTTTCTCTCTATTCTGGGGCATGTGTTTCTGTCTACCCTTTGTCCATTCACCTGTATTTGCCTTTTTAAAACTCTCCCTACTGTCTGCACTGCCTGTAGCTCTTGATATTGGATGTGTGTTGCTAAATGGTCTTAGCTTTATTTATGCCCCATGTTGTAGGTTTATTTAATGTATTTGACCGGCTGGCGACATACATTCAATTTTCTGTTTAGTTTTTTTTCACAATCAGTGCAGGCACGTCCTGAGAAAGCCTTGTTGCTGTCGGGACGTTAAGCAATGTACAATTGACCTATTTCCTGAGCGCTTGTCACCCTTGACCTTTCCGAGGGTTAAACCAAATTAGTATATATAGAAAAGTACTACCATCAGGTATCTTTGCACCAAGTTTGGGTTTGAAGTTGTGAATAGTATTTGAGAAAAAAATAAATTATGTCAAAATATAGCTTTTTAAAAATAATTTTCCTGATCTCCTGTGACCTTGGTCTTTGAGAGTGGTCACTGAAATTGGTATGTTTAGAAAGGTCTTGCAACAAAATATCCTTGGGTCAAGTTTGACGACTCTGGCTCAAATAGTCTCAAATAGTCTCCGAGAAAATGTCAACGTTAAGGTTTTTACGACGGACGATGGACGACGGACAGACGACCACTGGCCCAGAACATAGACTCACTTTTGCTTCGCACTTGAGCCAAAAATGTCTTTTTTGTATACTTTTAGTGTTTATCGGGATTTTTGCTAAAAATTTTCAACCAAATTTAGCAGAAAGGTAGCTGATGATAGACTTTTCATTGCTTACTAATTTGATTCACTACTCACAAAGTTCAAGGGTCATGGGAGGTTGACAACAGTGAAAAATACGTACATTTTTAGAAAACATTGATTTCGCAGATACAATAGCCAACCTTTTCCTTATTTTAGAACACTTGAACACTTGAACACTTGCTTATTTCAGTGACCTGTTGGAAAGGTCACAGTCAAAAAGGTTAGATTAATTATGTTGATCGGTCATGCACGTGAGCGTTAAGGGCTTTGCCATTCTTGCTTTATCTTTTTTTAAGAATAGTGCATGCCAGTGCCAGTGCTTTACTAACATTTTATGTTTTCATTATTAGTTGTCCAAGCTGTGTATGTTCTTTCACAGGGTGTATTACTTTGCAGTGGTGCCCCAACGGTCGGCAAGACTACGGGATATAGATAGATAGATAGATTACTTTGCTAATTGATGAATCTTTTAGAATGGTTTATTACAGATGGTGAGGTTAGTTCAAGAGAAACTCAAATCGAGCACATTGTTCGATAAAATATCTTGCCACTGATGAAGGACAGTCGCTGTATTGTGAAGACCTTAGCTAAACGCAAAAGGCTTAAAACTGTCATTCATAGCTGCAAAACATGGTGTGTGTTTTTTTTTTTTAAACTGAGTTTGAGCTCGAGCAATACATATTATTGGCATCTAGCTGTAGTTTTCCACTTGATTCGAAAACTCATCTTGGTCTGGCCTTTCGGCTCACTCAGCGAAACTTTAAAGTTCACCCCTCTTTGGGATGACTATGGACGAGAGGGTAAAGACCGGGTGAAGGGGTTAATATAGAGATGAGTTATGAGTGAGAACAAGAGGCATAAATCCTCATGAGCCCCCGCGACTGCGGGGGCTCATGAGGATTTATGCCTCTTGGATCGATGAGTTATGAGTGAGATCATACGCACGGAAGTCTGATTCGTTAAATGGGACACTTTGTTTGAATTTTGTGGAATTCTGAAAAAATTCCCACCAGCTTTACTTTTGTATTCTCGTTTTTTTGCGTCAGCTCATAACAGCCACCCGTTTCTCTTTTTTTTATGACGACATAAAATAAAAATTCTAGTCATTTCCCATTGCACATATGATGTTTTTTCTTTTAGATATATGGCTATTGCATATCTAACCAGAGAGGTGCTTGTAACTTGATATATTTGCAAAATTAATTCTTGTCTCAACCTGCCCCAAAATGACTGTCTCAACCTGCCCCAGATTTGGATTGTAGTTTGATTGTGCCAGAAATGTTGAGTTTTCTGGTTTGATATTTGCTTTTAACTCTGCAAACAATGATTCAGTATTTTGTTTAAACTATAGTCAAAGAGCAAGAGACGTAAACCCTCATGAGCCCCCGCGTTCGCGGGGGCTCATGAGGATTTATGTCTATTTGTGTGCGTTTGTGATTCGAACTAGAGTGCTGCGTCTCAAGCCGCCCCATCTGTGTCTCAACCTGCCCTGGGGTGTATCAGCCTGCCCTAGGATATATCAACCTGCCCCGGTTTGATGAGCGTTTTGATCAGTTATTGTGGCAAAAAGGTCGCATATTTTTGTTAATTTTTTTGTTTTTGTTTTGTATGTGCCAACATGGCTCAATTTGCATTATTAGATTATTTAACGTCTTTATCTTGAATACGGCCTGCCTGAGAACGAAAAGAGACTTTTGTGTCTCCCCCTGCCCCGGTCTCCCATACTTGTTATCTCTACAATAAGGCGATCGCGAATAGCGCGGCTCGAGTTTACGCATGGCTGATGGCGCCAAGCTAATCTGGCACTACCCTTGAATTATCACGGTCGATTCATCTCCTGCTGTAGTGTGTCTGGACTTAAACGGTTTAGAGCTGATGCGGATCAGACAGGGTGTGGTATTCATCAAACGGACTGAAACCGCCGTCCCGGTCTAAGGGAGCACTCTTGGCCTACAGTAACAACAGGAGGCTAAAACTTCACGATTGGACGATGCTGACGTTTTCAGTCGACTTTCATGCGTATAACACAAGGTATTTTTACTGTTTCAGGCTAAACGCACCACAGCGGAATTTTTCTACGACGCAGACGACACCAATAACTCTGTCATTGTCCAGGGTGTGGCGTTTTCTCAAGGTCACGGAGACCACACAACGGAACTCACCTGCCGCACATGCCCAGATCTTGCACGTCATTTCCGTTTCCGAGGACGGCCGCCATTACTGCAAAGTTCATTCAGAGAAGATGGCGACTGTGATGCTGAACTGCGGAAGGAGAACGTCGATACAGAGAAACATTGGGAGAGCGCTGAAGGGACAGCAGTTGTGGTCATATCACATCCTCACGGGTTTGCCAAGAAAGTGACTTTTGGACGATGTCACGGTGTAGAGAGAGCTGGTGGCGCGGTGTGTACTGACAGCACATCACGTCATTCATCATCGTCATTAGCATCGTCTTCTGCATCGTCGTTATCATCATCACCAGTTGTATCTTTACCATTGTCGTCATTATCGTTCTCCTCCTCCTCATCTTATGAACTTTTGTCATCTTCATCTGAACCAAAACCCGATGCTCATTCGGCTGAGGGCACTGAAAACATGGACACCTCCCACGTGACACCAACGCTATTTTGCAAAGGAATGCGCATTTTACGAATATGTTCACGTGTTCTTTCAAAAATATGCCAGTTGTTGTCATTTTTGGGACGTCAGAGGTTGTGTCCCTTGGATGAGCCAGATGACATTATTCGCTTACGTCACGACGCTGCTTCCTGTCCTGGCTCTAGTGGCGGTGCAGTGCTTCTGATTGGTCGAGAAGCCTTTGGAGAAGCGAGGGAGCCAATGATATTACTTCCTGTTTTCATTCACATTGGGACTGTTACTGATGAGCAGCTCGGTGTCGCAGTTCCTTTGAAGCAATGACGAGGCCGGCACAGTTCATGTCTCCAACCGGAAATCTGCAAGGGACATAGATTCTCACGAAACTCTGCAATAAGCGGTTGCTCATGAGCATCTATGTTTCTCGCAGAATTTTCGCCTCATGCCTGCTAAATAATGTATTGACATTCACCTTCCAGACCAGGGGTCAGTTTGGAGATCTATCTGTCTGTCAGTGCTACACATACTGAGGATAAAAGCTTAAAATTTGTACACTGCCATTTGCAATCTACATTACAGTACTTATATATAATGATATAGACCAATGCTTTTAGTTCAAGGGTGGTGCCAGAATAGCTTGGCGTCTAGAGGCGCCAAGCTATTCTGGCACTACCCTTGAACTATTTTAGTCAAACTTATTTCAACCCCCACCCGGGTCTGCCCTGGGGGACTTGGGTGGGGTTAGGTATTTTTTAGTTCCCAGGGTCACCCTGGTCAGCGACACAGGGTGGGTTTTTCTCTCTATTCTGGGGCATGTGTTTCTGTCTACCCGAGGTCCATTCACCTGTATTTGCCTTTTTAAAACTCTCCCTACTGTCTGCACTGCCTGTAGCTCTTGATATTGGATGTGTGTTGCTAAATGGTCTTAGCTTTATTTAGCCCCATGTGTTAGGTTTATTTAACGTATTGTACCGGCTGGCGACATACATTCAATGTTCTGTTTATTTTTTTTTTCACAAGCAGTGCAGGCACGTCCTGAGAAAGCCTTGTTGCTGTCGGGACGTTAAGCAATGTACAATCAATCAAACTTATTTCACACACCGGGGGTTAATGGCTGACAGAAATTTGACAGAAAATTCACACGAATTGAGTCTCATCCATTTGCAAGAGAGAATGTGTCGCGATTTCTTCACAACTTCACACAACGTGACTTATAGTCGTCACTCGATAGTAGTTTAATGGCACTGTGAGCGTCAACCTACTCCGCCCAGAGACTTCATAATAACATAGGTTACTGATCGACTGTGATAGTGCAAGGTTGGTGTCAGAACAGCTTAGCACGCAGAGGGTGCTCTAGGCTATTTTAGCATCTACCGTACATTATGCATCTGATGGTCGAACTTTTCACTGAACTGTAATCAAAGATACAGTAGGCATACATAGTTCCGATCAAGTCGACTATTTTAATATGTCCTTTCTTTTTCGTTCATAAGCCGAGAAAAGAGAGCGAACAGAGTATTCAGTCATTGGTAAAACTCTCAAGTTACTCGACGTCAGACCACTGATGGCAAGGGCAAAATTGTATACGTTATACGATGACGTATTATTTTTCATTTTTGCGTCATATTTCCGTCGATGACCTCACACCGGCGTTTGTCTTTTTCACTGACTGTTTCATGAAGCCTTGAGAAAGTGACTGTAGAAAATGGTACGCTCTGTCTTCTATATTTTAGCTTTATTAATTAGAGACAGGTTGTTTGTTAGAATAGTACATCGTTGCCAGCAGTCTGTTTCTTTTAGTTTTGCAGAAACCACATCGTATGTCTTGTGTTCTATAGGCCATGCTCTGGTTTTCTAACGCTTAGCTGTATCGGAAAAGATTGTGATAGGATTACCGGGTAGTGATGTTGCCATGGCTTTGCTGTTTGGGAAAAGATTGCCTGGTGACGTCAGATGTTAGGATTACTGTAGCGACATTGTGTATGTTTTGAAAGACTTCATTCAGTCAGTCAGTGAGATTTAGAGTCGGTAAATTCAATTGATATGGCCAAAATAGTTGAATTTTGGTCGTTACTGTTTCTTCACACTGCATGTGTCTTTTTGTTGACCTTATATCACCGTCACTATGTAATTCAAGCTAAGTGATGCAAAACACTAATGTCAAATGAAAATGTGACAAAGTCTGCAGTGTGTCTTGTGTGTTTGTGATGGTGTGTGTGTGTGTGTGTGTGTGTGTGTGTGTGTGTGTGTGTGTGTGTGTGTGTGTGCGCGCGCGTGCGTGTGTGTGCGTGCGTGCGTGCGTGCGTGCATGCGTGCGTGTGCAACCGAACAAGTGGCAAACAACAACCAACCAAGCAGATAAACAATGCACAACCGTAGTTCAGTGGCGTAGGAATGTGTTTGTGTTTGGGTGTGGGGTGGGGGGGGGGGGGCTGGGGGGGCTGGGGGGGGGGGGGCGGTGGCAGTGAAGGACAGCCCCCTTGCCCTGAATAATATATATAGGGCTGGGTGAGGGGTAAGAAGAGTATCCCCTCGCTCCAGCCCTCAATATTATTTTGCAGAAATAGTTTTGAAGAATAATAGACATATAATTTGATAATTATTAATGTTTGAATTTTCAAACGCCAAATGACTCGCTTCCTCCCCCCGCCCCCCCCCCCCCCCCTCCTACCACCACCAGCTCCCCCTTATCGTTGTTTGATATTTTGAAGGTTGCTTTGACGTGGCAAGGTGGTCTTTCACGTGCCCACTACCCTTTCCCTCCGTCCCCCTTTATTTTATTTTGGTAAACGGGATGGGATGGGGCTCGCGGAGGGGGGATGGGCTGGTCGTGGTCGAAGAGCAACATGTCAGGCACATATCTTCCTGTGCTACTGATACTAACACCAGAGATTGTATTACCCGAAGACTATTAACACCAGAGACTGTATTGCCCCCAAACTATTAACACCAAAGACATCATTACCCCGAAACTCACAATCCCACACAATTAATAAAACATATTTTGTAATGTACTAAACCAATCAGAAAATCGTCTGTTGTTCAAACTTCCAAGAACAAAATATGAAACATTTACAAATTTCAACGTGGGCTAAGAGGGCTCACTGAAATTTGTAAATGTAAGAAATCGCTAATTAAACTATGGTGGTCATAAAATTACTAAACACACAATTATGAGTAGAAGGGAATTTCATGAGGAAACTGATGTGAGTTGCGGATTCTCGATCGGTAAAGCCGTTAAAAAGTTATAGAGGCTAGAACACGGACTAACTAGCACAGCCTTCGAAGTACTACAAAGATATTAGCCGATTGACTCTACAAGACTGGGTTGCGGCCCCTGGCTACGCGTGGGTAGCGCAAAGGCTAAGGGACTACTCGGGTGGCCAGAGGGTAGATGAATACAAAAAAATCCAACATCATAACGTGTCAGATGGAGGGACCGCGTCAGCCGGTTCCATTTTCCCCCGCTGAAACCCTACCAGCGTCCTCGCTGGAACAAAAGTTTAAGAACTACTCAGGCCTCGAGCAGAACCACACCACTAACATGATACAACATGTTACAACATCACCACTAAAACCCTCTTGCTAACCTGTTTGGAAAGCACGGTCATCAAAGTGAAAACATTCCAAGCACAGCTTGCATAGCAAAATGACAAAACAGAAAAATGGTGATTAAAACATCATCCTGAGTCAAAATGTACCCTGCTTAGGAATAAAATATAAAAAACCCACTAATATTGCTACTAGGCATGCAACACCAGAAACATTGTCAGTCA
>BTPG01000001.1:339843170-339865670 GCA_036245525.1 Semisulcospira habei | reverse complement strand
AAATGGTATTGGATATTCACCCTTTGCGTGTAGTCGGTATCGGTTCAGTTTTGTCGCGATGATTCCTGTCGGACACAAACAGCTACCGACACGCAAAGGGTGAATAAAGTGTGTTGTAACTGCCTTTTCTAAGCGTGCTTCTCTCTTCGATGGGTTATTGTCTGTAGGCAAGAGTCACACATCGTCATGCCACACCGGGTGGTTGATAGGACCTGTGCCTCCTGCTGCCGTCACTCAACGTTCAACAAGGTCAAGGGCCACGGAAACAAGATGGCGTCGACAAGAGACGTAGAACGTGATGAACATCGTCATAACTGCTGAGGATTCATGAGGTTCAATTATGCCGTGATCTGACAAACGACAATATGTCCATGTTCGCGGAAAGCGATATTTTCATTGCTATACGTTGAAAATCTCCCTTTTCTAAAAAGATGGACACAAAGCCTTTTGCCAGATAAGCTGCAGAATGTCCCTTGCAGCTGGGTGTCGTCTGCTTGTCCTTGGCAGGGGAGAGATTTATTTTCCTATGTTTCACGAACATGACGCGTTGTGATGGTGTTCCAATGTGCGCACCCGCAGTGGACATTGGATTAGATAATCGGACACGCAGTGTCACGCGTTACGCGTCACAACGACCTTGCTAAAGTGTCACGGATTGCAGCGAAGCTCTGGTTCGTGTCACGGAAACACACACACACACGTGTCACGACTATCAGCCAAGAGCTGCTTCTTTGTCCCACTTCACCCTATGGTCACATTTCCCAAATTCTGGAGGTGTTACCTCACGACTATACCACTTGCAGGAGAAGGACTGACCATGATAATTGAAGGGTAGTGCCAGATTAGCTTGGCGCCTTCAGGCGCCAAGCTAATCTGGCACTACCCTTCAATTATCATGGCCAATACGTCTTCTGCTGTAGGGCGTTGGGGCAAAATGGGTTAATTCCTTCCCTTCGCTGCTAGTGGACACAAACTGTGAGTTTTTAAATTCTTGTAAATTCGACACCAAAGATCCAAATCCGTCCAAGGAACATAGATACAAATTGGTCTCAGCAAGAGGCAAAGATCCTCATGAGCCCCCGCAAATGCGGAGGCTCATGAGGATCTATGGCTCTTACACTGGGTGGTGTGAATAGTGTTTATATACTGTCCGTGGCGCAGTGGTTAAGGCGCCTGCCACCAATGCTAGAGGTGCGAGGTTCGATACCGGGTTTCGGCGTCGGATTTTTCTCTTCTAGTAAGTGTCACCGTTAATTCGGGCGGACCGTCGGGGGTTCTTTCTCCGGGTACTCCGGTTCTTCCACCCTCTCCACTTTGGTACCGGTTTCAGGCCACTTTATAAAAGTTCAAATACAAGCGATCAAAATTTCCGAAAATTCAGTAGCTGAGCTGACCCTTCGCACCACGTGAATGTCCTGTGTCTGTCTTGTACTATGTTTGTCTTCAGAGTGAATGCGTGTGTCACGTGAGCGTGCGTGTTGGGTGCAGTTCGCGGCGCTTTGAGCCGATTCGCCGAATTGGGAAAACGCGCCTATATAATAACCATTATTATTATTATTATATATATATATATATATATATATATATAATATATATATATATATATATATATATATATATATATATATATATATATATATTATTTTTTTTTATTTTTTTTTTTTTTTTTTCAGGAAAAGGGTTAGACGTGGACAGGAATGAGTATGAGAAACAGCACTAGCGACCAGGATGGGCGGCTGGATCCGGCCAGGATCTCTGTGGTCGGGGGGTCAAATCGAATCTGCCCACCTGCAGAAAACAAACCAAAACAAACGACTTGCCGTTGACATTCACGCGTGTTGTTATGGACTGAGCTGGCGATAAAACCCGCTTTCTTTCCCTCGACATGAGCAATTTTAATAATAATCCTAACCGTTCATTTCACCCTTTTTATTCCTGATACACTACTTCTTGAAATTAGTTTGACTGTGTTAGTTCAAGGGTGGTGCCAGAATAGCTTGGCGCCTCAGGCGCCAAGCTATTCTGGCACCACCCTTGAACTAAAATGGTTGATCTATCTCCTAATCTGTAATGTAGCCCTCATAGGTCAATAAGCAAATTTCTAAAAAAGTAGGCTGAAGATGTAAGGGGTTACCTTGTCTATTAGTCGCAGTTTCTGTCTCGATGTTTACGCGCAGTTAGTGTATTGTGATTAGCAGCAGTAGTAACCAGCTGTGTAACGATGCGACATTTTTAAAGCTAGTGGAAGTATCCGAAAGCCCTTATAGCGTCCAAGAGATTTTTTAAAACCAAAATAATTGTAACAAAGCGCGTGGAGCGTCTACAATCAAATACACATTTTAAAATAGCTGCTGACACAATCATAATCTTCTTTTGTCGCTAAAATGGCTGTTAACACTCTTTTGTCATGCAAGAAAGAAAGAAAGAAAGAAAGAAAGAAAGAAAGAAAGAAAGAAAGAAAGAAAGAAAGAAAGAAAGAAAGAAACAACAAACAGATTTTTAAAAAAGTTTTACATAGAAGGGTTGTTCAAAAAGTGCTTAGAGTCTCTTCACTTGTAAAGCTTCCCGATCATCTATCTCTGCCAGCTACTCGAAACCCTTCCCTGAGCCGCAATGTACTTCCATACTGGTTCAAACTTGCTTATCCACACCTGTGACTGTAGGTACCGTAAATTCCCCTCGTAAACGCTCGGACGGCGGCTTCAGGGATCTCAAATCGTGTTCAGACGGTGGCTTCAGGGATCTCAATCATGCTCCCGCAGCTGGTGATTGACATGTGGGGAACAAAAGGGTGGCAGGGGGTGGGGTGGGGTGGGGGCCCACTGGGGGGGGGGGGGTGGAGGTCCGGAGAATACGGGGATGGGACATGAACACGATGCCCTCCGAAGCCTTTAGCCCTCGGTAGATCCACACAGGCAGACATATAAAACAAGCGAACACGATTAACCCTCTTAACTCCTTTAGCCCCAAGGTCCCATTTATCAAATTTTGGAGGCGTTGCCTATTCACTATGTACCAGTTGCAGGAGATGGCTTGACCATGATCTTTCAAGGGTAGTGCCAGATTAGCTTTACGCCTGAAGGCGCCAAGCTAATCTGGCACTACCCTTGAATGATCATGGTCAATCAATTTCCTGCTGTAGGGAGTTGGGGCTAAATGGGTTCAAGTTGCCGCTGGCAGCAATCACGAGTTGGGTTAACCCTTTGGCTGTCTATACATATCGCTTTTTGGCGACGATGATGTGACAGGAACAACAACCTGACATCCGACAGGAATAACAACCTAACATCCGACAGGAATAACAACCTGACATCCGACAGGAATCACAACCTGTCATCCGACATGAATAACAACCTGACATCCGACAGGAATCACAACCTGACATCTGACAGGAATATCAACCTGACATCCGACAGGAATCACAACCTGACATCCGACAGGAATAACAACCTGACATCCGACAGAAATAACAACCTGACATCCAACAGCAATAACAACCTGACATCCGACAGGAATCACAACCTGTCATCCGACAGGAATAACAACCTGACATCTGACAGGAATAACAACCTGACATCCGACAGGAATCACAACCTGTCATCCGACAGGAATAACAACCTGACATCCGACAGGAATCACAACCTGTCATCCGACCGGAATCACAACCTGACATCTGACAGGAATAACAACCTGACATCCGACAGGAATCACAACCTGACATCCGACAGGAATCACAACCTGACATCAGACAGGAATAACAACCTGACATCCGACAGGAATAACAACCTGACATCCGACAGGAATCACAACCTGACATCCGACAGGAATCATCGCGACAAAAAGCGCTACGGACAGCCAAAGGGTTGGACACTCAAAGCGGACAGACCAACCTAGCGTGAAGAGCCTGTCCGGACTGCTGGCTCCGTCCCCGCCTCTGCTGTAGGGGTAGATCCTTAGTTTGTACAGGACGTTTTTCTGGATGCCGTAGATCACGCCGAAGTTGTTCAGCCCGGTGAACTCCCCGCTTGCCGTGCGTATGTTGTCCGTGGAAGGCCAGTACTGCATCTGTGGCAAGACATGGCCATAGCAATCTTGGGTCGCCTTGCAAACGGTACGGATCTACCCTGATAGTTCAGTGGTGGTTCTGATTGGCTTAGCGCCATTAGGCCGTTTAAACACCAATGCCGCTTTTTCCAAATTTTACAAGTGGCACATAACTTTTAGTTTCTAGGAGATGCATCGACCGGGACAATTCAAGGGTAGTGCCAGATTAGCTTGGCGCCTGATATGTACCACAAGAAAATCCTGGGGACAGTACATAATAATACTAATAATCAGACATGAGGACAGGTTGAGATCAAATTGTAGGAAATCGGTAAGCGGGGGGGGGGGGGGGGGGGGGGGGGGGAAGGGGGGAAGGGGGGAGTGGGGGGGGGGGGCGGGGGGGGGGGGGAGGGTTGAGAGAGAAGGCGCGTGACGGACATACTAAGCGTTTCTTCCAAGGTCCAAAATAATCGATAAGCGAGGGGGGGGGGGGGAAGGGGGAGAGGGAAGGGAGGGGGGAGGGGAGGGGGGGGGGGTAGGTTGCGACTCGTACTCGAACACTCACAGTGCCACGCTGTACGATTGTGCGCTGCGCCATTATCAAACGAAAACGGTAGCTTGTGCCACTTCCGGTGACACGGTCATTTCAGCAAAGGGCAATATGCGAATACGGCAGAATAGCGATACATGTTTAACATGCACCATAACTCAAAAAATTTTCTCAACGAATTGCACTGATCTCAAAAATGACCCAAATGAAGGGGAAAAAGTAGGATTTCCGCCCAAAGTAGGAAAAGTCCCATGGCTCAATAATATAATAATAATAATAATAATAATAATAATAATAATAATAATAATAATAATAATAATAATAATAATAATAATAATAATAATAATAATATGACGATGATGATGATGATGATGATGATGATGATAATAATAATAATAATAATAATAATAATAATAATAATAATGATGATGACTTACAACGTAGCCAAGTAGTGACTCTTCGTAATGTCGTGGTGTGACTCCCCGCCATGTGACGTAAACACTGTTAGGCCCATGAGACGTCACAACAACCTCCGTTGGCTGAACCAGGATCTCTAGACATGCGATAAATTTCGTATTACACTTTTACACATCAAATGAAATGGTGGGAAATTAAATTCTCAAATAACTACTCAAATAACTACCACCCACCCCCATCCCCACCCCCCCCCACCCCCACCCCCGACCCCTCACCCCCGGCAGCTCCTAGGAACCTACTCTGACTTCATGAGCCAACCGACATATCTCCCGCCACATAAAAGCACCACCTCAGAGCAGTTATTTTAAAGACGAAATGACCTACTCTAAAATTCTGCGGTGATGTCTGCAAAAACTGCCCCGCAGAAACAGTGCAACAAGTACTGACTCAGATGTGACTGGCCTTTCGAAGGAGGCAATTGCTGGCGTTAAAGGGGAGGTAATGGCGGTCAAAGGGAGGTAACCTACCGCTTTTCCAGGTCCTCTGATGGAATTGTTCACTGCGTGGACCCAGGCCGGCCCCGTTGTACACCTAGAAATGACAGAAAAATGACAGGTAAGACAAACATCTAGATCCTCTGTGTTCTTGCTGTATACCCGGTATTTTAGATTTTTTAATATTTTTTTTTTTACCGGAGAATTACTGGTTAACCCATCAGTCTTGACGCACTGCAGCAGGGGATGGATCGACCATGATAATTCAAGGTAGTGCCAGATTAGCGTGGCGCCATCAGGCGCCAAGCTAATCTGGAACTACCCTTGAATTATCATGGTCGATCCATCTCTTGCTGTCGGGCCTTAGAACTTAGTGGGTTAGAACAGGGAAACACAAATTGCGGAGGAAAGGGAAATCGTTGACTGAAGAATGCCAACGTTTACAATGAAGTGGTTAGCAACATTTCAATGTCGATCTATCTCTCTACCTGCACTTCCATGGTGTACCACGTCTTTGCCCGCAGACCAATGATGGTGGCGCCTTCAGAAGCCTCCCCGGTGTAGTGACTCATGATCAACGGATTGTTAGAGATCTCCCAGTAGCTCACCTACACGAAATACACACACACAAATAATCACTTTATTAACCCTTTGGATGTCGGTAGCAGTTTAAGTCACGATGCTTCCGGCGGGAATCAGCGCGACTAAAACCGCTACCGACACGCAAAGGGTTCAAGCGTTAATTAACATACCTATTGTTCTGTTAACATTGCAAGCAGTTATGTAATAAGTTATTGGTCGCAAACGTTTGCTACACGGACCGTTGTTGGCCTGAGGAGGTCAAAGGAACCATTGAACCCCTAAGGTCTGAGGGGTACAATCGTTCCTTTGACCTTCCGTAGGCCTACAAGTTTCCGTGCAGCAAGCCATTGCTACCAATAACGTTTTTTTTTTTTTTTTCATTCCTTCACTATTTTCGTAAAACAAAATCAAGAAGAAGTCTTCCGACCTGGATCACGCAAGACATGACTGACGTAAAAGGAAAATACATTTATGCATAATAGACTTATGACGTCATTTAAAATCTTTCATAATTTTGGCGTCTCCAGTAATGTGCCTGTTGTTTCGAGCAACACTAAGTAGCTTTGTACTTTATACCGTTTTGGTGATCTTTTATAGAACACAACTCGCATTCAAGACGCGTCAGAAAGAGGGCTACAAAAAGTCCGCCATTAGTCGCTACAAAGTATTTTGTAGCGAAGTCACATGGTACGGTTTGCACTGAAGAGATTGATCTTGTGACGCAGGGATAAAAAGAATAATTTTCGACACGCATTCAACAATTTTCTTGTGTGCGCTCTGGGGAAAGGGAAGCCTGTGTAAGTTATGCGACGGCTCCGAGCGTTAATAGGAAGTCACGTGTAAAGGGGCAGGCAACTGGTGTAGGCTTCCTCACACCCTGTGGTTTATGTGCTTGTCATGTATTGTTGTGTTGTGTGTGTCATGCAAATGCACATATGTTGTTATCTTGTCAGGTTCAGGCCTCCCTCTACCCATTCACCCACCCACCTTCCCTGCCCGCTTCCCTCCCAGCCCCCCCCCCCACCCCTTCCCCACGCAGCTCCCCCCCTCCCCGCCCCTCCCCCCCCAACCCCCCGCCCCAGCGAGGTTTCTGACTAAACTTTTTAACTGACGTAGGAACCCTGACATCCTTCAACCATAACTCCTTTTTGACTTGCACCTCAGTTCTTTATATACCTGCACGCCAGTATGCAAAGGCGGGCGTGGGCCGCAATGGAACCGCGCACAGCTGTGGATGAGACGAGCATGACTGTGCGCGGGCCCACTGCGGCCGACGTCGGTATGGAACCGCGCACAGCTGTGGATGAGACGAGCATGACTGTGCGCGGGCCCACTGCGGCCGACGTCGGTATGGAACCGCGCACAGCTGTGGATGACACGAACATGACTGTGCGCGGGCCCACTGCGGCCGACGTCGGTATGGAACCGCGCACAGCTGTGGATGACACGAACATGACTGTGCGCGGGCCCACTGCGGCCGACGTCGGTATGGAACCGCGCACAGCTGTGGATGACACGAACATGACTGTGCGCGGGCCCACTGCGGCCGACGTCGGTATGGAACCGCGCACAGCTGTGGATGACACGAACATGACTGTGCGCGGGCCCACTGCGGCCGACGTCGGTATGGAACCGCGCACAGCTGTGGATGACACGAACATGACTGTGCGCGGGCCCACTGCGGCCGACGTCGGTATGGAACCGCGCACAGCTGTGGATGACACGAACATGACTGTGCGCGGGCCCACTGCGGCCGACGTCGGTATGGAACCGCGCACAGCTGTGGATGACACGAGCATGACTGTGCGCGGGCCCACTGCGGCCGACGTCGGTCTGAGAGTCTTTCGTTTACTGGGACAACAGTGTATCGGGGCCATTAATCCTCTAAGGCCGAACTATCAAGCTGATCAGTTTGCAAGTGGCTCCGCAACAGAAACAGGCAAAGTGTCAACTATTGTTCTACTTTACCCGCAGATTTAGTTATGACACGACATTTTTGCAGGCGTACTGGACACCATGTCCCTGCTCTGCAGGCGTACTGGACACCATGTCCCTGCTCTGCAGTTCTTGTCAACAACATGTTGGCTCTCATCCCCCAACCTGAACTCACATCCTCCACGTCGTTAGATCATTAACTCATTGGGTATGTGCCGTATCCGTATACGCGGCGATATACACGCCGATTCTGCAGCAGTGGCGTTGAAAAAGGGGGCGGGGAGTACAGCTGGACCACTATAACTCATTGGGGATGTGCCGTATACAGATACGCGGCGATTCACCGCGTATCCGTATACGGCACG
Source organism: Semisulcospira habei (assembly GCA_036245525.1). NCBI lineage: Eukaryota > Metazoa > Mollusca > Gastropoda > Semisulcospiridae > Semisulcospira > Semisulcospira habei. Next base: position 339,857,283 of record BTPG01000001.1, on the reverse strand, counting down.
TCCCCAATGACTTAAAGAGGTCGAGCTGTACTCCCCCCCCCCCCCCCCTATTAACGCCACTGCTGCAGAATCGGCGTGTATCAACACAAACACAAACTGACCTGGTATCCGAGTATCCTCCCTCGCATGGCTTCGCGGGTGTTTGGAACGGGCGTCCAGCTGATATTGAGGGCTGTCGCGTTGTGACGGTTAATATGCACGTTCGTTGGCGTACCTCGGGGTACTGGACAAACGAACAAAAACAAACAAAGACGTGAATAGGTGTCGCTCATTCTTCTTCTGTACTGGTTAGTCCCCTGTGAAAAATGTAGCAAACGTCACTGAGCGGGTCACTACAAAGCTTGTTTGATGCAATTTCCTCCTTTTCACTGGCACTTGATACTAGCCTATCTCAAATCACGTGTGCGATAAAGCTTTTTGCTGTCTCCGCCGCCAACGCTGACCATTTCGCCATACTTCTACACAACAGTTAGCTATAGCGACGGGAGTCAAAACAAAAGGCAGAGATGGACGCTCTTGTGCACATTAGCAGCAGTGGTTTGAGCTTCACGTCACAACAGGAGGCAACTCCGTGAGAGCTGTCGCATTTTGAACCAGTTAAAGAGCCCCTTCCAGCCCCACACCTCCTCTAACAAAAATAAATAAATAATAATCCCCCCCCCCAAAAAAAAAAAAAAAAAAAAAAAAAAAAAAAAAAAAAAAGAAAAAAAAGTTTTGTTGAAAACCAAACACACACATGTTTTATTGTCTTTCTGTGAGCAGTTTTGAGAACTTTGACACCGATTTGATACGAAACCTGAGGCAAGTTCGTGGTAAATAGTTATGTGTTGACCCTTTGGCTGTCGTTAGAGGTTTTTGTCGCGATGATTTCTGCAGGAATCATTGCGATAAACAGCGCTACCGAAAGACAAAGGGTTAACCCTTTCTTTGCCACTCTACGTGCGCTGTACGTACATTTGTGTTCCTGAAATTGTAATTCATTGAACGACCAATCGCCAACACCGTGCATGAAACATGGATGCAAATTGGTCTCAGCAAGAGGCATAGATCCTCATGAGCCCCCGCAGTCGCGGGGGCTCATGAGGATCTATGCCTCTTGCAGTTGGATCGTGTTCATCCTTTTCTCGGCAGTGAAGGGGTTAAGTAACACCTGACCTCCCGCTCTACCCAATCAGCCGCTCGTGCTCACGTTGAACGCTAAAACTCGTATCGCATCAGTCGACTTTGAGCACACGTTACTTATTCTGGCAGGTAAAATATACATACGAGAACTTTACCGTAAATCAGAAATACGAGGTCAAACCCTGCATGTCGTTTAACGCAAACAGTAGATTCTAAAAGCCTGGGCAAACATGCGATATCGCATGTTTGTCCGGGCATTTATCCCCGCTGTTTTCGTCGAAACACGGGCAGCATTGACGCATTTCTGATTTCCGAACGAGGTGTATATTATAGGTTCATATTATTCCCTGGTGACTGTGTCTCTGTTGATACGTACGGTCCTCGGCAGAGTAAATGGTGGCGACAGACGAGTTTGGCCCCGCCCCTGCGCCATTAAACGCTTGCACGATGACGTCATACAGCGTGTAGTAAAACTCGTACTCTATCAGTTGTACGTAGGATCTGACGTCACCACCGTAGACAGTCTGAAAACAATCAAAAGTGAAGTCCAAAGATGCAATACTACTACTGCTGTTAGATATAATAATGATACTACTACTACTACTACTACTACTACTACTGAACTACTACTACTACTATAATAATGATGATGACACTACTACTACTACTACACCAAACTCAGCACTTTCGGCCCCCGCTCCTTCTCAGTATACGGTCCATCCACCTGGAACACTCTCCCACTCTCTCTCTCCGTCAGAAACACTCTCTCTCCTCCTTCCAGTCCGCCCTCAAAACTCACCTCTTTCAACAGTTCTAGCACTTTATCACCACACTCCCCACCCAAGCTAACTGTCGTAATGTATCTCACTATTTGTGGTACGCGAGTCGTTGTCTAAAGCGAGCGCATGCGTGCGCGAGTTGTGAGTGCGCGCTTAGAGTTATAATTATTATAAGATAAGCGCATTATAAATACCCACAAACCAGATAGGTGAGGCTAGCGCTGGTAGAATTGTATAACAAATTCCCCTTGGTTTGTTATACATTATAAATACCGTCATTATTATTATTATTACTACTACTATAATCATGATGACACTCAACTACTACTACTACTACTACTACTACTGCTACTATAATTAGCTTGATTCTTACAGCAATTGTAAGTCTCTAGACTCATGTCTGTTGTTTGGTTGTTGTCGGTTTTTTTCAGAGAAGTCGATTTATTAATCGCTTACTTTATCTTAGCTTATCTTAGCTTAGCCTATCTTAGCATAGCGTATCTTAGCTTAACGTAGCTTAGCGTATCTTAGCTTAACGTAGCTTAGCGTATCTTAGCTTAGCGTATCTTAGCTTAGCTTTGCTTATCATAGCTTAGCTTTGCATTGCTTTGCTTATTTGACCTGTCCTGTCTTGTCTAGAGATCTAGCAATGTGTAGGTGGCGGTGATGATAAGATGATGGTGATGGTGATCATAATGATGACGACTACGATGATAACGAAAACGACGACAATACTAATGATGACAACAACGACGAAGACGGTGTCAATGATTCAGATGACGGGAACGTCGATGCAATCGATGACGCTAGTGTACCTGGTTAATATAGTTGGCATTAGTTCCGTGCCTTTTGAAGTAGATACGGTATCCAAAGTTTGGTCCACCTTGTTCCTCGGGCGTCAGTGGCTGGAGGACAGAAGCGACAGACAGACAGACACAGTTAATAAATCACGACCGGGGGAATACGGGCACACAGTGGTATCAGTAAGAGGCATAGATCCTCATGAGCCCCGAAAACTGCGGGTGCTCATGAGGATCTATGTCTCTTGCAGTTGAAAGTCGAGTCCAAGACCAGACAATACAGTGGTATCAGGAAGAGGCATAGATCCTCTTGAGCCCCCGAGACTGCGGGGGCTTATGAGGATCTAACCCTCTTGCAGTTGGCATTATCTCGTCAGTGAAGGGGTCAAATATCATGCTACTATTCAAAGAAAAAACACAACTGATAATAAAAAATAAAACAAATTCAGACAAAAAGTGAAAGTGATGGACTGAAGAGATGAACTCACCACCCACGTGATGTTGAGATCGGCCACCTTCCCCTCTCCAGCAGTAATGTTGGTGGGCGCTCGCCGAGGGGGCGCCATGGGTGTCTGGTAATAACCTAAGTACATCAAAGTGTGGCAATGACCACCAGGAAGACTACATTGAACCCTTTTCATCATGATACACTCCTGCGTGAAATTCATTCGACTGTGATAGTTCAAGGGTGGTACCAGAATAGCTTGGCGCCTTAGGCGCCAAGCTATTCTGGCACCACCCTTGAATTAATATGATCTCTCTCGTAGTCTGTAATGTAGCTGTCACAGGACAAGAAGCAAATGTTAAAAAATCAGCCTCAGGATGCAATGGGTTAACATCTCCCTGGACATGAGAATTTTACTCATCACTTTACCCGTGAGGCCTACTTGTAACGTTTGACGTGAATGTGCAAACGTGAGATTTGTTAGGCGTGAAGAACTTATGAATTTAATTGTGGGTGGCTTTTAATTTTGTAAACGTTTTTTTTTTTTGCTACCTTTTAAATTAATAATTAAAACCTTGATGGTTCCCTTGTTAAATCTGTTAATATTTTGCAACAAATTTAGCTTTAATTATAGGCAGTAGCGTACAAAGATATTCTTGATTTTTGGGGTGGGCGTGGGTGTAGGGGGTGTAGGAACAACGTGCGTGGCATGTTACTTTCCAGCCTGAAAGAGTCAAACAACAGTGGAGGGGGGGGGGGGAGGGAGGAGGGAAACAAACAACATTCAAAATCAATAGGAGGGTTGGGTGTTCTTGGGGTGGAGGGAGGTAGTGGATGGGTGGGTGGGTTGCATTTTCTATTCTTTTTTTTTTTGGAGGGGGTGGGGGGTGGGGGGGGGTCGGGGGTGGGTGGGGGGGTCGGGGTTGGGGGGGGGGGTGGATGGAAGGTGAGCGGGGAACAAGACCCCCCCCCCCCTCCGCCCCCCTTCCTCCATCCCCAAGCCAGCTGAACGCCAACTATTGGTGTGCTATGATCAACGGCAAAACACAAACCAGACCCATAGCGAACATGATAACGTTTCTCTGACAGTGGCTGCAACTAATTTCTACCAGCAAGAGGCATAGATTCTCATGAGCCTCTGCAGCCGCAGGTTGCAGGGGTTCATGAGAATCTATGCCTCTTGCAGATGACGGAGCCTGACTGAGAGCCTGGACCATGGAGTGTCTCCCTAACGGAGCGGACACAGAGATAAATCAACCCGTACTTGTAGGCACACTGTAAGGACCCAGGCCATGCGCATTACGGGCGGCAATCCGGAACCTGTATCCGGTCCACGGGTTAAGGTCCCTGATGTCAGTTTCTCGTTTCTCTTTGCCGGGTACAGCAGTCGATGCGGCGGGGATATCTGTGCAATACAGACGAAAATGATGCATTGTCATCAGGCAAGAAATTCCACGGGACACAATATTTATGTGTGCGTGTGTGTGTGTGTGTGTGTGTGTGTGTGCGTGCGTGCGTGCGCGCGTGTGTGCGTGCGTGCGTGCGTGCGTGCGTGTGTGTGTGTCTGTGTGGCGATATCTTCCTAAAAGAGAAGTAACTTTCATGAAAGTTGATGTCGGATACTCTAAAAAAAAACGTTTTATTGAACTTTTCAGTTTTGATATTTGACCTTTCTGTGAGTCTGGCGGTAATCATCATCATCGCCATCGACATTATGATCATCGCCATTGTCGTTATTATTATTTGCCAGCATCAGCACCATCATCATATATTGACGAGCAAAAGGCATGCGACATTTTTGAAACCATCGGAAACACTGAAGTGTTTCGAAGTGTTATACTGAAGTGTTATACTGAAGTGTTATACTGAAGTGTTACTGAAGTGTTTCCGATGGTTCCAAAAATGTCGCATACGTCACCTCAGAAAACGTAAGGGAGGTAAGTAACTGACTGTCTGCAATGACCCTCCAGGTGGCGTTGTAGTTGGTGGCGGCCTGCACGGTGTAGTGCGTGATGGCGCCGCCCCAGTCGTACCCCATTGTCCACACCAGCGTGACAGTGTCTGAGCCTAGCCCCTCTCGTAACGCCACAATCAGCCCTCCTGGCTCACCGGGGGGAGCTGCAAGTCAACAAGTTTAAACACCGCGTCTCCAGTTCGGCAAAAGCCAGCAAGTCTAGTTTTGTGGAAAGCGAGATTTTCACTGCATCAAAATGAAAGTCTTCTTTTTCACAAAAACGGACTTACTGTGTTTTGGAAAATTAGGTCAGACCTGACTTTAACTTCTATCTGTCTATAGCACTATTAGTCGAGGTGATTCCTGTAGGAATCACCTCGACAAAAAGCGCTATGGACAAGAACAGTATTAACAATTATCGGTAAAATGCTGCATGCAATATACAAATAATTAAACTCTTTTTTGAGTATAAAAATAATTTACCATTCCTGCCTTTTCTAAGGTTATTTAAAAAAAAAAAGCAATGTGCAGAGCATGTGTGTGCATTACTTAGGCCTACTGGTAAAAGAAAAATCAGGAAGAATGATAGTGACGTGAAGCTAAAATATACTGAAAGGTTGGCGGATATTCGCGTCATTTACCTCCCCCCCCCCCCCTCTCTCTCTGTCTCAATCTCTCTGCCTCTCTCTGCTTGCTTAATGTTATTATGCGATTGTGGTCGTTTTTAGTAGCTTAGCATGAATAGATTGTAAGAAACATTCCAAGGTATAGCTCATTCAGCCCTGACGCACTACAGCAGGAGATGGGTCGACCATGGTAATTCAAGGGCAGTGCCAGATTAGCTTGGCGCCAACAGGCGCCTAGCTAATCTGGCACTGCCCTTCAATTATCATGGCCGATCCATCTCTTGCAACAGGTGCATAGTCGTTAGATGACACCTACAAATTGTGGGAAATATGTACGCCGAGCTGAATGAGTTAACGTATTTTGTTCACCAGGAAGTTGATTTCAAAGACAGGGCACCGATAAAGGTGTGAACATATTCTGACCCCAGATGGGTTCGAACTCGAGACCTTCGAACGAGAGCCGAACACTCCACCATCTGAGCTCCCTAGAATGAAAGAAGAGTCCACACGCCTGACCGCTCAATCCTTGCCACCTTGCAAAATTAAGTTTGGTTCGTTCGCCCTCGCAAGCTACCATGGATCACATAATTAACACGCTGAGAGTTTCTGGACACTCCCACATCTCTAATGTCGTCTTCCGCAAAATTTTCAACTGTCCTCTGAAGACTGCATTAAAATCCAGGAGACAGATCGACCATGATAGTTCAAGGGTGGTGCCAGAATAGCTTGGCGCCTATAGGCGCCAAGCTATTCTGGCACCACCCTTGAACTATCATGGTCAGTCCATAGGTATGGTGTGTTAGGGCTGAATGCGTTAAGCGACCCCCCCCCCCCAACCCCCGCCGACCCCCCTCTCCCCCACCCCCCACCCCCACCCCTCCCCCCCACCCCGCACCTACCTCTGACGGTGAGCGTTGCATTAGCAGTCACTATGTCGAAGGTGGTCTTGGCCCGACACGTGTACAGTCCATGATGCTGTTTCTGTGCTCCCTGGATGTACAGCCCGCTGATGCCGCCCGCCGACCCCTGGCAGAGAAGTCAAATAATTAACCCCCGAACTGCCGGGGCAAGACGAACCTTACCCAGCTGCAAGAGACATAAATTCTCGTGAGTCTCCTCTAATGTACACGAGGGTTTATTGCTCTTGCCAATTCTATATTCTTTTCTGTCTATGTTCTTTTCTGCCTATGTTCTTTCTTGACTATATTCTTTTCTGCCTATATTCTTTTCTGTCTATATTCTTTTCTGCCTATATTTGTTTCCCATATACATCTGTTCTCTTAGCTGCGAATTTCGGTCAGTGTCCAGTCGCGGCTTCAGACGCGAAATTCTTGATCACTGGCAGCGAAGGGGTTAACACAGCATAACCCTTTGACTGCCGAGGAAACGTAACACTGACTTCTGCATATCACGCGAAACATTCTGAATAAAGTTCTCTACAGTCCACAATCTTGTGTGTGCGGTCACGGCGTCCACAAATTACACAATGCAATGGTTTGCATGCTCTCGAGGTAACCCTTTGACGATACCGTTTGGCGGGAAAGACACGTAACTATTGACGCGTTGACTTCTACTGACGATACCGTTTGGCGGGAAAGACGAGTTTCTATTGACGCGTTGACTGCTACTGACGACATCGTTCGGCAAAAAACCCCAAACCCAACAACTCGTAACTCCGCGTTTTTTTCCCGCCGAACGGCATCGTCAGTAGCAGACATGGGGTTAAACAATGATATACTAAAATTATTACCCGGACATAATGGACGTCCTTCGAGTTGAGTGGCTTCCCTTGGAAGAACCAGGATGTCTCGACGTCCAACGCGGGATCGTGCGAGGTGTGGCAGGCGAGGAAAGCCGTGTTGTTGACGAGGACAACTGTGTTGGCAGGACGGTTACTGATCGTGGTCCGGCCTGCAGCAAACATAATTAACCGTTCACATCCTGAGGTTGATTTAATAACAGGTTTATTGTCCTATGAAGGTTGCATCACAGATCACCGCATAGATCAACAATTTTAGTGCAAGGGTGGTGCCAGAATAGCTTGGCGCGGGAGGCGCCAAGCTATTCTGGCACCGCCCTTGAACTATCATAGTTTATTTTATTTCAAGCAATAGTGTATCAGGATGAAAAGGATTTAAGGTGCTTTCACGAGGATATATTACTGATCGGAAAGAGAAGTGAAAAATGATAGGGACTGGTTAGTAACCGTGGGAGGGAAAGAGGAGCGCAGGGGGGTGGGGGGGGGGGGGTGAGGCCGGACGGCGGGAGAGGGGGTGGTGGTGGTGATAGTTCGTCTTTTCTTTGGGGACATTTTTCCCTATTTAGCGCCCATAGCACATCTCATAGACGCTATCATACACCACAGACACTATCATACACCACAGACACTATCATACACCACAGACAATATCATACACCACAGACAATATCATACACCACAGACAATATCATACACCAAAGACAATATCATACACCACAGACAATATCAAACACCACAGACAATATCATATACGAAAGACAATATCATACACCACAGACAATATCATACACCACAGACAATATCATACACCAAAGACAATATCATACACCACAGACAATATCATACACCACAGACAATATCATACACCACAGACAATATCATACACCACAGACAATATCATACACCACAGACACTTTCATACACCAAAGACAATATCATACACCACAGACAATATCATACACCAAAGACAATATCGTACACCACAGACACTATCATACACCAAAGACAATATCATACACCACAGACAATACCATACACCTCAGACAATATCATACACCACAGACACTATCATACACCACAAACACTATCATACACCAATGACACTATCATACACCACAGACAATATCATACACCACATAAAATATCATGCACCAAAGACAATATCATACACCACAGACAATATCATACACCACAGACAATATCATGCACCAAAGACAATATCATACACCACAGACAGACATATACGAAAGACAATATCATACACCACAGACAATATCATACACCACAGACAATATCATACACCACAGACACTATCATACATCAAAGACAATATCATACACCACAGACAATATCATACACCACAGACAATATCATACACCAAAGACAATACCATACACCACAGACAATATCATACACCACAGACACTATCATACACCAAAGACAATATCATACACCACAGACAATATCATACACCAAAGACAATATTATCGTACACCACAGACAATATCATACACCACAGACAATATCATACACCACATACACTATCATACACCACAGACAATATCATACACCACAGAAAATATCATACACCACAGACAATATCATACACCACAGACACTATCATACACTACAGACAATATCATACACCAAAGACAATATCATACACCACAGACAATATCATACACCACAGACACTATCATACACCACAGACACTATCATACACCAAAGACAATATTATACACCACAGACAATATCATACACCAAAGACAATATCATACACCAAAGACAATATCATACACCACAGACACTATCATACACCACAGACAATATCATACACCACAGAAAATATCATACACCACAGACAATATCATACACCACAGACACTATCATACACTACAGACAATATCATACACCAAAGACAATATCATACACCACAGACAATATCATACACCACAGACACTATCATACATCACAGACACTATCATACACCAAAGACAATATCATACACCACAGACAATATCATACGTCACAGACAATATCATACAACGGAGGTAAATGTGGGGTAGAGGACAAGTTGGGAGTGGAGGTGGGGATGGCGGCGGGCGTGGATGGGTGAATGGGATAGAAGGGCGTGATGGGGGGGGGGGGGGAGGTGAAAGAAACACAGCATCTTTTGACGGCATTAGTCGTGTGACTTTATTTTTTCTTTCATACCTTTATCATATTTTTTTCTCTATTTTTCTTTTCTTTTTGTTTCTTATGGTCGAAGAAAGATAGCGGAGCCCTGGACCCTCCCCTCCCCTCCCCTTTAACCCCGTCCCTGCCACGCCACCATCGTCCAAGTAACGTGGATACAAATTGGTCTCCCCAAGAGGCATAAATGCTCATGGCCCTCCCCCCCCCCCCCCGCCCCCCCCCCGCCCCCCCCCCCGCCCCCCCCCCCCCCCGCTGTTGGGTTGTGTTCACTTTTTTCTCGACAGTGAAGGAGTTATAGCACAACATATTGATCTGGTACTGACATATTGAAAGCATAATGATTAGTCCGTAAAGTTGACTTCCACACATTTTGCATGCGTTCTCCCAAGACTATGAGTAAATGCTTAGACCCTCGGGCCCACGACGGCCGCAGTGGGCCCGCGCACTGCCGTGCGCGGGCCCACTGCGGCCACCGTGGGCCCGAAGACGTTTTGCGTCTGGGGAGTGCGTATTTGTAATCTTACCTAAAACCTCCAGAGTTCCCGAACTAGACGTGGTTCCGTAGGAATTCTCTGCTCGACACGTGTACGTCCCGGAGTCTGACGTCACTAACTGACTGATGACGATGTTGCCGTTGGCAAGCACCCGTATGCGCGCGTTGACATCCGGGCTCCCGACCTGGGCGCCATTTTTCAGCCAAGTAATAGTGGGTCTTGGCGCGGCTTCCGGCGAGCAGGCGATAGTTACCGTTCCTGCCAAGGCCCCCATGGTTTTAGGCAGGACAGGGTTCTTGACGAAGGTTGGCTTAAAACCTGCAAGAGTATGTTTGTACTTTATGTTAACCTTTTTCTGCATGAGGCCACCGATATTGCGTGTATATTATATGCTCCCCCACCCGGGTCTGCCCTGGGGGACTTGGGTAGGATTAACTACTTTTTAGTTCCCAGGGTCACCCTGGTCAGCCCGACAGGGTGGGTTTTCCCTTCTATTCTGGGGCATATGTTTCTGTCTACCCTTGGTCCATTCACCTGTATTTTCCTTTTTTCAACTCTCCCTACTGCTGTCTGCGCTGCCTGTAGCTCTTGATATTGGATGTGTGTTGCTAATGGTCTTAGGTTTATTTAGCGTATTAGACCGGCTGGCGACATACATACAATATTCTGTTTAGGTTTTTTTTTTTTTTTCACAGGCAGAGCAGACACGTCCTGAGAAAGTCTTGCTGCTGTCGGGACTTTAAGCAATGTACAACCAACTATGTTATATGCCTAACCCTTTTACTACCAGTGATCAGATGCGTGTAAAAACATCAACAAAATGGGACCAGATATAATCATAAGGAACGTAGGACCAGCAAGTGGCATACGTCCTCATAAGGCGTCAATGGCAGCCCACTTAGTCACATTTCAAATACAAACGATTTGAATTTCCAAAACCGCAGTAGCTCGCTTTAACTTGTCCATTAGCACCACGCGAATGTTCTGTGTTTATGTGCAGTGTGTGAGTGAACGCGCGTGATTCACGTGAGCGTGCTTGCTGGGTTCAGATAGCGGCGGCGCTTTGAGCCGGTTTTCAGTTGGGATAAAGCGCCTGTATAATGCACTGATTTATTCATTTATTTTATGAGCCCCAGCGACTGCGTTTTTTAGCGTTCAACGTATGTTAGCGTTTAGCGCCAAGCTCCGGCAGTTAAGGGGTTAACCCTCTTGCGCACGCAGACGTCGGTCCTGTAAACAGTACCAGACATGGGACTTTTCCGATTTTTTTCGGAAATCCGAATTCACCCCCCCCCCCCACCCCCCCCCCCCTTTTGCATTTGGGTTATTTTTTAGATCAGTGCAAATTCTTTGCGAAAAAGCTAAAACACTTTTTATCATTCTTCAACTCACATTGCTTACACTATAAGATGAATGTAAGTGCCCCCCCCCCCCCCCCCAACATGAAAATATACTGATTGCGAGCTGCGTATACTGATTGTGAGCTGCGTATACTGATTGCGAGCTGCGTATACTGATTGCGAGCTGCGTATACTGATTGCGAGCTGTGAGTCCTGGACTCTTTGCTATCCTAGGATTTCATCTCAGCCTGGCCTCATGTCTGCAGTACCGATGGTTATTCACGCACAATGGGGCCAATGTCCCGACAGCTACAAAGACTTGCTCAGTGCGTGTCTGGATTGCAAATAAAATTAAAGGGATCATGATTATCCCGTTTAGTCCCGGATCCCTACAGCAGGATATGGATTGACCATGATAATTCAAGGTTAGTGCCAGATTAGCTTGGCGCCTACATTTACAGATGTACATATCAGGCTGTTTGCATCTGAAGTCATACGTACAGCTAAACCTGTTTCTGTAGACCTCCACGCGTGTAAAAAATAATAATCATATATTTACAGTGTCCTTTACTAGTAAAAGCATTGATTAACTCTGAAACTCACAAATCTAAATGACTTACTTTCTGTAGAGTTTGAGAGTTAAATGATCTTGACAAAGCGATCTCCATCAGAAAGGGGTTTTTTTCTCCGGGTACTCCGGCTCTTCGTCCCCCACGACTTTGATATCAATTTCAGCCCACTAATCAAATTTTAAATATAAACGATTTGAATTTTCAAAACTTCAGTAGCTCGCTTGAGCTTGCCCTTAGCACCACGTGAATGTTCTGTGTTTATGTACAGTGTGTGAGTGAATGCGCGCGATTCACGTGAGCGTGCTTGTTGGGTTCAGTTCGCGGCGGCGCTTTGAGCCGATTTTCTATTGGGATAAAGCGCCTATTTAATGCGCTAATTTATTTATTTATTTTTAAAGGCAGACAGACCAGAAATCCAGACCCAGAATTTGACTGCCAAGCGTGTAAAATGCAGAGAAGAACTCAACGGAGAAAGAAACGCGCTTAGAAATGACAGTTACAACACACACACACACACACACACACACACACACACACACACACACACACACACACACACACACACACACACACACACTACGCGCGCGCGAAAACTTTCTTAAAATAAGACAAACAAACAATTGTACAAAACAGACCCTACTTGTCTTGTGAGTGAAGTTGCCACTTTGGTTCTTCTAATTCTCAATCACGATAAGTAGCGACTGACTTGTGTGTTTGTTTATTTTGAAAAAGTTTGTTTGTCCTTACTGGAAATGTTAATAAATTATGTTGTATCTGTTATATCTAAGCGTGTTTCTTTCTCCGTTGGGTTCTTCGCTGCATTTGTACCCGAAATGCTAATAAATTGTGTTGTAACTGTCACATCATGCTTCTTTCTCCTGGCAGTGCTTTTACCTACTTTCCTTTGTAACCTTCCTAAAATATTAACACTGGCGGTCTCCCCTTTTCTTTTCATTTATTACTACAACATCGACTGCAACCCCTTCCCCCCTTTTGGTAGGTTCTCTTTTAGGGTGCATGTAAATTTAACTTTAGGTGGTGGCATGGAATGTATGCCTCTGCAGACACCACAGTAAAATGTGGCTGTCATTGCAGGTAGGCAGAAATTCCTGCCTCCTCCAGTATTGCCGATGGTGTGCTGAAGAGGTCGCCAAGACCGAAACAGCTTTCCACACCGGCTAAATATCTGGACCCCCCCCCCCCCCCTTGGGGGACCTAGATTTAAATTTCCATGCACTGAGTGGCTGGAACATTGGGATATGTGATACGCCCCTCTTCGGGTGTGTGTGTGGGGGGGGGGGCTTCCATATGCATTGCTTTCGGTCACTTTCTTAGCGCCCCCCTCTTTCCTGTCTCTTTTTTTTTTGTGTGCTTTGGCCACAGTGGATCTATGATCACTGGTCGATCGTGCACGCTTCTCTCCCCTGGCAGTGCTTTTACCTACTTTCCTTTGTAACCTTCCTAACTGTCACATCGCCTTCAGCCAGACCAGCACACCAGTCTCAGGTCACCCTTGTAGCGAAAGACCCTCTGGTCGACGTCAGCCGCAGTGGGCCCGCGCACGTACGTGCGCGGGCCCCACTGCGGCCGACGCCGGCCTAAGGACTTTTGCTTACTGGACAGGGAACACATTTGGAATACTGACCGAGCACCCTGAGCTGCCCAGTGCTGTACACTGTTCCGTGCGTGTTGCTGGCGCGACACTGGTACATGCCGTTATGTCTGGCAGCGTCCGGACTCACGACAGTCAGCACGTTCTTGGAGACTTCTACGTCTCCAGGGTCTGTAGACAGCACCTGACCGTTCTGAGGACAAAAGCAGTCAAGAGACGATCGATTAGACAGTCTGATCAACGGATTGACGAAGACAGCGAGCGAGCAAGCAGGTAACTAACCACAGCAAGGAGAAAGAAAATCAATCAATCAATCAGTCAATCACTCAGTTAATCAGTCAGTCAGTCAGTCAAGCAATCAATCAATCCGTACAAGCATAACAACACCTCATCCATCCATCCATCCATCCATCC
>BTPG01000001.1:339805670-339840670 GCA_036245525.1 Semisulcospira habei | reverse complement strand
TGCCCCTCTGTCTCGGTGTCCAGTGGCAAGCTCGCCGAACAAGGTGATCTTGGGTAGGCGATGATCCTCCATCCTGGAGACATGCCCCGCCCAGCGGAGCTGCGTCCGCAGCAGCAAAGCCTCGATGCTCACAGTTTCTGCCTGTTCAAGGACCTCGACGTTGGTGACATAGTCACTCCAGTGAATGCCCAGGATGGTACGCAGGCACTGCTGGTGGAAGCGTTCGAGGAGTCGTAGTTGGCTGCGGTAGAGGGCCCAGGACTCGGAACCATACAGCAGGGTGGTGAAGACGACAGCTCTGTAAACGCTGATTTTGGTGCCTGTTTTCAGCTATTGATTGTGCCACACCCTCTTGAATAGTCGCCCGAAAGCGCTGTTTGCTTTTGCCAGCCTGCTGTCAAGCACCTTGTCCAGCTTGGCGTCTGACGTGATGATGCAGCCAAGGTAAGTAAACTGGTGCACTGACTTCAGTTCAGACTCGCCGATTGTGATGTGGGGAGGGCGATGCTCTACCGTGGGTGCCGGCTGATGGAGGACCTCTGTCTTTTTCAGACTGACCTCCCTCAGTCTGACCTCGATTGTTGTTATTATTTTTTTTTATTGTTATTACTATTATTATTGTTGTAATTAACATTATCATTATTATATTACATGTAGTATTTGTATCATTATTATTGAATGTGTGAGTCTGTTAAAGAGACTTAAGTGAGCCACGTTTACAATAACAAGCGGTAAAGCGAAGACGTTATCATGGACACTTACGTTCCAAAGGCCAAGCACTCCAGTCTGATTTGCTGGCCCCTGAGAGGTCGATTGGGAAAGACTGCCGGGAAGTCATTGCCGATTTCCGGTCCCCAGATCTTGGGCACTGCACAAAAATACAAGAAGAAGAAGTTACAATTGTACGTGTACGGGCGCTTCAGGTCTAACCCTGTGAGCTATAGAGTTCCTTCCTCTGCCTGGCGTCGGGTCGAAACCCGTTAAACCCTTCACTGCCGAGAAGAAACCGTGAACACTCTAACATCGAGTCATTCGTTCATATGTGCTACCGCGGAAGACTCGCGCTGTATGTCAGTCTTTAATCCCTTCCCTGGCGAGAAAAAGTGAACACGATCCAACTGCAAGAGGCACAGATCCTCATGAGCCCCCGCGACTGCGGGGGCTCATGAGGATCTATGCCACTTGCTGAGACCCCGTTGTGTCCACGATCTTTGGACAAGTGCGGCCTTTGGTCGAACAGTCAGCACAGATGTCAGAAACCTAATGTTCTTAAGCTTGCAGAGAGAGAGGGTTACCAGACGATCCTCGGAAATCAGAAGTGGGTCAAACTTGGCCCGCGTTTCGACGAAAATAGTGGAATTATCCCTGGGGAATTATCCCTGGGGAATTATCCCTGGACGTGCATCTTGTTTCTGAACTGTGCGTTCATTCAACGACCAAAAATCACACGCGTCCATCCAAGAAACGTGAATACAAATTGGGCGTAGCAAGAGGCGTAGATCCTCATGAGCCCCCGCGACTGCGGGGGCTCATGAGGGTCTATGCCTCTTTCAGCTGGATCTTGTTGTCCTGTTCCTCGGTTGTGACGGAGCTAAAAGCCAGTGCAAAGACAGCTGTAGCGTGTTTGTTTGGGCTTTATATCCACTGTTTTCGTCGAAACACGCGTTATTTTGTATTCCTTTCTGGCTTTCTATTTCTAAGTGTGACAAATTTCAATGAACTATGTAGGTGCTCCGCACATATTGCTATTCGAGCTACATTTGTGCCACCAGGGAAATGTGTACCTTTTGTGCTCGTGTAAATAGACGATTTCCGGAAATCAGAAGTAGGTACTCAGGCAGAAATAAAGCCGACTGCATTACACATACGCACGCACGCACACCTAAACGCACAAATGCACACACACACACACACACACACACACACACACACACACACACACACACACACACACACACACACACACACACACGCGACAAATAAACGTATCCATGCTACTCACTACTGTCAGTGACCTCCATCTCAATGGCCATACTGACTCTGGCTGGGGGCTGATTGGTGCCGAAAATACTCCCTCTCTCCGGCATCAGCTTCACCATGCAGTAGTATTTCGCTGCGTCAGTACTGCCCACCTGTTGTGACGGGATTTGTGACACTGTGACACTTCTCACAATGGGCGGGGGCACTAAATGCGTATCCACTAGCTTTCAGTTGTAGAATTTACCACGGCTTTCTGTCTAACCCAAATTTCGTCACAATGGACTTCGTCAACCGGACCTTTTAGACTAGACAATCCTAAACGTTTAGGACTTAACGTCTTTTGTCCACCACGAAGGTGATTTCAAAGACGGGGCAACGAAAAGAGGTCTGTACGCATTTTGACCCCAGCTGGGTTCGACCCCACGACCTTTCGGGCGAGAGTCATGCAGCTCCCCTTTTCGGACTAGAGTCGAAGGTTCTATCACATGAGCTGCCCAGCTCCCCTTTTCGGACTAGAGTCGAAGGTTCTATCACATGAGCTGCCCAGCTCCCCTTTTCGGACTAGAGTCGAAGGTTCTATCACATAAGCTGCCCAGCTCCCCTTTTCGGACTAGAGTCGAAGGTTCTATCACATGCTGCCCAGCACCCCTTTTCGGACTAGAGTCGAAGGTTCTATCACATAAGCTGCCCAGCTCCCCTTTTCGGACTAGAGTCGAAGGTTCTACCACATAAGCTGCGCAGCTCAGCGGGGTGGGACACCCCGGGGAGCTGGTCAGCTTATGTGGTAGAACGTTCCGGCTTTGTGACAGTGTAACAACTTCACAAGGATCGTGGACACTTTTTCTGGAGGCACGCCCAAAAAGTGTCCACGGTGTTTGTGACGTTGTGACATTGCCACTAATCTCGCTGTCACCAACACCCACCTCGCTGAAGTAGAGCTTGCCGTTGTAGGAGGGGAAAATATGCAGCATCAAGTCCGTGCGGATAAAGTTGCCGGGTTCAGTCTTCATCCACCCGAACGCCACCGCTGCTCACATACAATCGGACAAAACAGTCGCTTGACCCCTTTACCAGCCACCGTCCGTTGCCAGAGGCAAAGAACCACAGGAGCCCCCCGCAGTCGCGGGGGTTCCTGAGCTTCTTTGCCTCTTGCTGTGTTGTGTGACAGCGAAGAGATCAGCCTTCTCGTGCGCGCGTGGAGCCAACGGTTCGGTTTACTGCACAGCCGGCTGCAAGCTTCAGAGGATTAATTAACCCCTTCAGAGCCGAGAAAATATGAACACCACCCAACTGCAAGAGGTATAGATCCGCATGAGCCTCCGCAGTCGCCTCATGGTGACGTCATTTTGGAACCATGTTCCTGGGACATGTACAGCTTGGTTTGCCTCGACCTAACGATGAATGCAACAACAACAACAACAAAAACATTGAAAGGGTTAACCCATTCAGCCCGACGGCCACATTTCCCAAATTTTGGATGCGTCATCTAACGACCACGCACCTGTTGCAGGAGATGGATCGACCATGATAATTCAAGTGCAGTGGCCAGATTAGCTTGGCGCCGACAGGCAGCAAGCTAATCTGGCACTGCCCTTGAATTGTCATGGTCGACCCATCTCCTGCTGTAGTGCGTCAGGGCTGAATGGGTTAACTTTCTTGGTACAAAACGTCAGTACTGCACCACCATCGCTGCACTATTATACTAACAACACATCCACTAACATCGCGCACTAATTTCGCCAGTTCACTGCCTGTGCTCGCAGATTCTCTTTTGGAAATGTTTCTTCCTTTCACGCCAAGAACTCCCAGCCCTCAAAGGAACACAAGTACATGGATACAAAGTCCTGTCAGCAGGAGGCATAGATCCTCATGAGCTCCCGCGATCGCGGGGGCTCATGAGGATCTATGCCTCTTGCGCTGGAGTCTCGTTCGCCTTCTCTCGTCATTAAAAGCGGTTAAC
This sequence comes from Semisulcospira habei, assembly GCA_036245525.1. NCBI lineage: Eukaryota > Metazoa > Mollusca > Gastropoda > Semisulcospiridae > Semisulcospira > Semisulcospira habei. Next base: position 339,836,730 of record BTPG01000001.1, on the reverse strand, counting down.
CAGCAACGCAGGTACGGGCACCACGCACCTGCACTGGTAAAGGACGCGGCGGTAAGATTCCTTTGAGCTATTCTTAATTGGACGAACTTTTGATCGGCAAACCTAGATCGGATAAGATCGGCGATCTTTTGGTTTGTTTCTTAACTGAGGTTGAACGAACCTAGGCGAACTTCAGCAAACCAGGTTTGCCATGGCCGTTCTCTTTCTTAACTGAAGTGCTTGATTCGGCGTACTTACTGTCTGCGAAGGTGTTCAAAATGGCTGCCGCTATGCCGCTTCGCGATTTGAACGATGTTTGTTTTTGTACTCCTTGCAGTAGCGATCCCACAAACAGCGTTGCGCCTCCCACAAATCAATAAAAATAGGTCTTGTTCTTCGCACGAGTGAAATATTGGCCGTCCGCCATATTTGTTTGTATCGGTGACTGTCTTCTTATCTCCAACGCAGAAGAGGGTAAAAGTTTTGACCAATCAGAGAAAAGGTTCGCTTTTGTTTGCTCAACACGTTGAGCGAACGTTTTCCGACAGCGAACTATGGTTTGCCGAGGTTCGTGAACTACTTCGAGCTAGGTTCTCCGTATATTTAGATCGTCCAATTAAGAACCAACCTGGTTGGTCCGAGATCGTGAACTGTAGTTCGTCAGAGTTCGCGAACTAAAGTTCGTTTAATTAAGAACATGCTTTACCCGGTTTGAAGATGGGCGGCATGCAGTCGATGACCCCGTAGTGGTGCTCCTGCACCCGCACCTTCTCGCGTTGCACGTTGGAGAACTCGCCGATAACTGCACAAAGGACACTAAATCAGAGTCAGACCAAAGACAGTAGGCTGAGCCCCTTTACAGTAAGGACAGTCTGCAGGTCGCACCCTTTTGTAATAAGGACCAAAGGGTCGATTCGCCGGATCGCCCCGACTAGTACTGCGTGTGTCCTCGTTGCGGTCTAGTACAAGTACCTGAGACCGCGGATGTCAATGAGGTAAATGTTTTATTAGCAAGAGGCGTATATTCTCATGAGCCCCTGCAGATGCCGGGGCTCATGAGGATATTCGCCTCTTGCAGGTGGAGCAGACTGGATGAATCCACGGTATATACTGACGAGCAAAAGAAATGCGACATTTTGGGAATCATCGGAAACACTGTGGTGATTCCGGTGATTCCAAAAATGTCGGATTTCCTTTGCTCGTCATTTGAAATCCTTGGAATTTTTGCCTACTTCTGAGCTAGTGATAATCTCTATTATCTGTTTCTTCATGGGACTTTCACAGCATGCGTGCCATACACAAATATACTACACGTTTATTTTAACCATTAATGAAAGTAAAGACTTTATCACGGACGCACAACAATAGTGGCAAACACAGACAGACACAGAGGAAGACAGACACATGGACAGACGGACAGACTCACACACATGTACGCACGGACAGACATACAGGCAGACGGGCAAACACAACGACAGACGGACAAACACAAATGCGGATGGTTTTATAGACAGACAGAGAGACTGACCTCCATAATAGAGTGTTCCTGCCTGACTGAGCACGCTGCCTAAAGAGTTGGTGGATTCACAGAAGTAGTTGCCCGTGTCCTGAGTCTCTGTCGGCCCCTGTATTGTCAACATTCCGTTAGTCAGCGAGTACCTGAGTGGACAAGAAAGTATATAGTACAAGGACTTGTAAGTTTGTGTCATTTGTGCCATTTGTTTGTTTGTGTTTATTTGCTTGTTTTTTTTTTTGTTTATTTTGTTATTATTTTTATTATTTTTTTATTTATTTATATTATTTATTATTTAAAATATTGTCTGCCTCATTATTTATTATTTTATTTTTAAATAGCTTGCTCATTTATTTATTTATTCATTCTTTATTTATTTTCTTAAATTTTATTATTATTTATTTTTATGTATTTATTTGTTGTTTTAATATATTGATTGCTGGCTTGACTGCTTTCTTGCTGATCGATTGATCGATTGATAGATTGATTGATTGATTGATCGATTGATTGATTGACGCCATCACTGCCTAAGCAACGTTGGTAGCTAATCCAAGATTATCTTCGCCCCTGCCTTTACCGTCATCATTGTCTGTGAATGGAACACTCATTGGCTTCTCTGCGAGTATGAATAACCTGGGTGTTACACTTGACAGCGGGTTATCTAAGGTCATCATGTCAGTGCAGTGTGTAGATCAGCATACCTGGGACTTCGACGCATTAGTTCAGTTCGTCACCTGCTCACGTGGAAGCCACTAAAACACTAGTTTGTGCATTTGTGCTGTTCAAGCTAGATTATTGTAATTCTTTGCTTTGTGGCTGCCCTCAGTATCTAATTGATCGCCTCCAAAGATTGAGAACAATGCAGTCCGGCTTGTTGGGAGAGTCCGTAAGACTGAGCAAGTCACACCCATCTTGAAGTCCCTTTACTGGCTAGCTGTGTCCTCACGTATTCAATACAAAGTTATGTCAATCTATTTTAATTACCTTTCAGGCACCAGCCCAGAATACTTTTCCTCTTTGCTGCACGTGTATACACCCTCTCGTGAGCTCCGCTCCTTTTCTGATAAACGGAAGTTGTGTGTACCTTCTGTCCAAACTAAAACATTTGGCCAGCGCACTTTTAACAAGCCCCAGTGTTATGGAATACACTTCCTCTTGAGGTCAGGAACCCTGAGTCTGTCTCTGACTTCAAGAGGTCGTTGAAAACTCACCTCTTCAAGCTATACTTTGAATAACTGCCAGTGTGTAATGCCTAAAGCATGTTCTTAATTAAACAAACTTTTGATCGGCAAACCTAGATCGGAGAAGATCGGCGATCTTTTGATTTGTTTCTTAATTGAGGTTGAACGAACCTAGGCGAACTTCAGGAAACCAAGTTTGCCATGGTTCTCTTTCTTAACTGAAGTGTTTGATTCGGCGTACTTACCGCTGTCTGTGAAGGTGTTCAAAATGGCTGCCGCTATGCCGCTTCGCGATTTAGACGATTTTTTTTTGTACTCCTTGCAGTAGCGATCCCACAAACAGCGTTGCGCCTCCCACAAATCAATAAAAATAGGTCTTGTTCTTCGCACGAGTGAAATATCGCCGTCTGCCATAGTTGTTTTGAATCGGTGACTATCTTCTTATCTCCAACGCAGAAGAGGGTAAAAGTTTTGACCAATCAGAGAAAAGGTTCGCCTTGGTTTGCTCAACACGTTTAGCGAACCTTTTCCGACAGCGAACTATGGTTTGCCGAGGTTCGTGAACTACTTCGAACTAGGTTCGCCGTATCCTTTGATCGTCCAATTAAGAACCAACCTGGTTCGTTCGAGATCGTGAACTCTAGTTCGTCAGAGTTCGCGAACTAAAGTTCGTTTAATTAAGAACATGCTTTAGTTGTAGTTCTGCAAATCCTTGTTTAGACTGAATGTTAATTAGAACATATTATGTATGCATTGTTGTTTAGTTACAATACAATACAATAATACTTTATTAATCCCTCACGGGGAAATTCACTGTCTGCCCATACAACACATGGCATCATCATTCACTCATTGAAAAATGCTGTAGAAAGTTCGTGGGGAAAGTGGAGTGTTCGGGTATTGTGTTTTGCTTGTTATGTGTATATGTCATTGTATTTTTATTTTGGGGTAAATATTGTAAAGCGCTTTGAGCTTTTGATAAAGATTAAGCGCTATATAAATACTTATTATTATTATTATTATTATGTTATTTATTATTATTATTATTATTATTATTATTATTATTATTATTATATTATTATTATTATTATTATTATTACTACTACTACCAGCAGTTGATTTCTTTGCAACCATCGCAGATTCACTGTGAAATACCCCGCGGCCTAACTGAGGCACACAAACATAATGAAAGCCAGAAATTCAAGAGATATAAATTCTCATGAGCCCCCGCAAATGCGGGTGCTCATGAGAATCTATGCCTCTAGCATTTTTGTCGGGTTCACTGTGCCTCGGCTATGAGGTTGTCAATGTGTGGTAAAAGACTGTGCGTGGTAAAACCCCATCTAACTAACCTCGCGTCCATGTCTGGAGTGATGAGAACAGTCTCGCCCGTGGACGGCCGAGTCCTGTACATGCGGTACTGCGGTGACGGATTGGCGAATGACGCGCATTCGATGACAACGCGGGCAATCGCCGTCACCAGCATGATGTTACGTGGCTCTTTGGTGATCTTCGGCCCTCGGGGAATCTCGTTGGGATCGGAAACGTTCAAGCCGTAATCTGGAATAGGAAGGAGATTTGAATAACCCACGAGAAACACACACACACACACACACACACACACACACACACACACACACACACACACACACACACACACACACACACACACACAGAGACACACACAGACACACACACACCCACACACACACACACACACACACACACACACACACACACACACACAGACACACACACAGACACACACAGACACACACACACACACACACACACACACACACACACACACACACACACAACAAAAACCCGGGACCAGGACAAAAAAAACACAAAAACAAACAAACAAACAACAAAAAAAGCTCAACAGGAATACACGCTTCTGACCTGAACTAAACAGTTACGGTTTCGTTCTTGTTACTCCCAGGCGCGTGTGTCTTTTCTTTGCTGGTTTCCCAATGCGCAAAAGGCCATCGGGCCGACGTCGACCGCCGTTGGCCCGCGCACGGCCGTGCGCGGGCCAATGGCGACCTACATCGGCCCGATGGCCTTTGCGCGCTGGGTATTCCCTGACATGTATCACGTTTGGTCGTCACCCTTTTGGTTGACACGTATACCTGTTCATCAAACTCCTTCCACCCCAGACCCACCACAGCAAGATGAGGATCGACCATGATAGTTCAAGGGTGATGCCGGAATAGTTTGGCGCCTATGGGCTGACTGACTGACCGCCTATGGGCGCCAAGCTATTCTGGCATCACCCTTGAACTATCATGCTCGATCTGTGTCCTGCACTGCACTGCAGTCTTCAGAGGACAACGGCAAACATTTGGGGATTTCGGTCTACAGGCCATTACCGAAGTCCCTCTTTTCGTCTGTGATCCTGTAGGCCTCCTCTAGGCTGATTTCACAGATAAAGGGCAGTAGTGTGTTGGCAGGGGCGCGACTCCATCCGTAGAAGGTCACTGCAAGAAATACACTCTGATACGTTACACTGCTGGCTGGTTGTTTGCGGGGGGGGGGGGGTGGAGAAAGAGAGAGAAAGAGAGAGAGAGAGAGAGAGAGAGAGAGAGAGAGAGAGAGAGAGAGAGAGAGAGAGAGAGAGAGAGAGAGAGAGAGAGAATCAATGAATCAATGAAACTTTATTTTACAACGGTTTAGGCATTGACATCGTCATCGACACAGCCATTTTACAAACCTGCCGTTGCAGAGAGAGAGAGAGAGAACAACAACAACAACAAACCGTGAAACGTCTATTGTCCACCAAGATGGTGATTTCAAAGACGGGGCATCGAAAAGAGGTCTGTACAATTATTGACCCCAGCTGGGATCGAACCCACGACCTTTCGGACAAGAGTCGAACGCTCTACCAACCGAGCTACCCAGCACCCCCAGAGAAAGAGAGAGAGAGAGAGTGTGTGTGTGTGTGTGTGTGTGTGTGTGTGTGTGTGTGTGTGTGTGTGTGTGTGTGTGTGTGTGTGTGTGTGTGTGTGTGTGTGTGTGTGCGTGCGTGCGTGCGTGCATGTGTGTGTGTGCGTGCGTGTGAAAAGTTTATGCGTGTATGAGTGTGTGTGCGTGCGTGCGTGCGTGTTTATGTGTGTGTGCGTGCGTCCGTGCGTGCGTGCGCGTGTGTGTGTGTATGTGTGTGTGCGTGTGCGTGTGTTTGTGTGTGTGTGTGTGTGTGTGTGTGTGTGTGTGTGTGTGTTAAAAATGATGTGTGTGTGTGTGTGTGTGTGGCGGGTGAGGGGGGGGGGGGGTCGGGAGTGGGTGGGGGCAGCTAGATATTTATTCCTTTTTGTTGATTAGTTGCTTAATGCTACAGTGTTAATATTTGTATATTAATTTTTGTTCCCGTTATACATTATTCGACTGCTGCGACAAGAACGTGTAACACGACCAAACCTCATATGTTAAACAGTTTGCAGACGTAGTCACGTTTCTGCGCATAAAGTCATCCCCATCAACACAGCCATCACCATCACCACCACCGTCGCAAACAACACTCACCTCCGTATTTATAGGTGATGAACTGCCCTGATTTGAACTTGTCGTTAGCGACCCAGTAGTCGAACTCAGGGGGAATCCTGCTGCCGTCGCTCTCCCAGACCATGTCCCCTTCCGCCAGGTTGCGGATGAGACCGCTTGTGTAGAACTCTCGTCTGAAAGGTAGAAGTGCAGAAAGGGGACTCATTCGAGGACAGCCGCATCTGGATGCGCGGCTTATGCCGCGCATCCTGAAGCGGCTGGCCGCGAATGAGTTAACCCTTTCAATCCTAAGGCCGACTTCCCGGGTTGTCCTTCTTTGACGCTTTTTTACGATCCAGCAGACAGATCGACCACGATAGTTCAAGGCATCCCAAATACTGACGTCACAATCCAACGTAAATTACGTCAAGACCTTTGCCAAGACACAATGGCGGCTGTGTTGTGACTACGAGAGTATGGTATGGTATGGTTTGGTATGGTATGGTATGGTATGGTATGGTATGGTATGGTTTGGTATGGTATGGTGTCTCCGAGGCGCACATATCCATCTAATTAAAGATGCTCAAGGTGCCGTAGGGATGTAAGCTGAAGCTTTGAAAGCCTGCTGCTACTAAGCGCTACTTTATGTGCAAACCTCTACCCTACTATTAACTTCGGTGCATGTGATATATTTCTGTTTCCATTTCCGAAGTGCCGAAGACCAGCCGACATCGCATTCAGAAATACAATCTGACATCGGTGCTTAGGTGATACTGAGAATCTCACTCTCGTGGTCTTAAAACCTTATCCTGCTCGCTTTCGCTCGTAGGGTATAGGTTTTAAAACCACTCGAGTTAGATTCTCAGGGTCAACCTAACCACCGATGAAAGACTCTATAAGTGTATCTATTCCCGTTTCAGGCAGGTTTGTAAAATGGCTGTGTCAATGACGATGTCAATGCCTTAACCGTTGTAAAATAAAGTTTCATCGATTCATTGATTCATTGATTCATTGATTCAGGTCACGTGACGGCTGCGGATCTTTGACGTTGAATGTATGGAATAATGTCAGAACCACCAGTCTGCGACCAGTGACCGTGTAGGGGTTAAATGGACACAGGCTCATGAGAGCGACTTCATTAACTCATTGTGCCCGAGGTACGACTAAATACCCATCTTTTGGAATTATAAGGGGACTGCATTACAATTCAGGAGACAAATCGACCGTGATAGTTCAAGGGTGGTGGCAGAATAGCTTGGCGCCTATAGGCGCCAAGCTATTCTGCCACCACCCTTGAACTATCATGGTCGAGCCATATCTTGCTGTGGCGTGTCGCGGGCAGAATGAGTTTATTGTGTTAGTGCATGTCCACCCAGGTTTTCAATCACTACAGGCATATACCGCGTACAACTGTGTATAGCGACGGCGGCAGAAAATGACCTGGGCGGCAGGTGGGAAATCGCTTTGTGTCTTTCCAGAAAGGGAAAGAGGAGGGACCTGAAATACAACGCCGTCATCAGGCGCTGGGCCAGAATTTAGTTTAGACTTCGTGTCGCTTTCGCGCCGCGATATGGGAACACGGCTGTAGTGCTGTCAAAGAAGATTGTTGTGGGCGGTCACCTGTTTGATCTGGATTATATTATTGTAAGACAGATTTTGTTTTAGACTCAAACGTTTTCAGGTTGTTGTTGTTGCAGCTATCAAGATTACACAGCATACTTCGCTTATAACAAGGTCAGCTACAACAAAAGTCACATATAACATGACATTGATTGAAACAGCGTCGCCCAAAGCCCAAAGTGTACGCATTCACAGTAGCTTCAATGGACATCATTTTACATTTCAATTCTGAGAGTGCTCCGTGGTGCTAACCCCATGGAATTCCAGGCTGGTAAGCTTATGACGCGTCATCAGGACATCAGTTTGTGTGACTGCAAGGCTCACTACATCTACAAAAGAAGGGTGGTGGGAGAGAAGGAATGACAGACCTATCATTTTGAGCCTTCCGTTGCAAAAAGAAGTAGGGACTACCCCCAGGCGACTATAATTCCTGCCTCCCCACTCCCGAGAGAGTAATAATATACTCATAATAGACATTGGACCTGCTATTGTAGATTTAGGTTTGCCGCCTACGACCGGTCCCGCCTTAAGGGGGAGCGAGGGGGAGGGGGTGGGGGGTGGGGGGGGGGGGGGCTCGTCAGGTAGTCATACGGCTTAGCCTGACAATTGCAAACACAACACAGTACTAGAAGGCACCTCTAGAATTTACATCGCGGAATGCATCCCTAAAGCTTTATATGAGGTTTCAATGGAAGCAGGCAGACTCATTTTAAAAAGGCAACAACCTAGGCAATTGAAGGGGGGGGGGGGGGGGGACGAGGATGAGGATGTATGTCTCTTGCAGATGGACCCTATTCACTTTTTTCCCGCAGTCAAAGGGTTCTTTAAGCAGAAGAAACGCGTGTTGAAACAGCACAAGACAAATGCTAGCAGTAGTACGGGCAGATTAGTCACTGACGTAATATATTGAGACAAACGTTCCCCCACATCCAGTAACAGAGAAGTTACGTTTCCGCCCGATGACTGCCAGCAACAAACTAGAGCGGAGTCACGACGGAAAACCAGCTTCCGCCATAAGCACGGTCAACACTCCAAGCATCTCCAAGAGGATCTCCATCTCCTCCGGGCTCATGAGGATCTATGCCTCTTGGAGATGTTTGGAGTGTTGTCTATGCTTATGCCGCAAATTGGTTGTCCGCCATGACTTCGCTGTCGTTTGTCGTTGGGCGTCGTTAGATTTAAACGAAACCTATGTGCTACTGGATGTGGGGGGACGTTTGTCTCAATATAATGCGCGTCAGTGTCTTGCTATAGCGCTTGCCAAAACACGAAAGAATCCAGTGTTTACAGAGTTTGATTTAAAGAGGCACCACAAATTCTCTGCCTGTGCTAACATGTTTTGGCAGTGCCCCTACAGTAACGAATGCAATACAAACACATAAATAGATCACCAGCTCTGAAAGAAGTAAGCCTCCTTGTTGTGGCAGTCAACAAATCACATAATTTATGCAGTCGCTGCGATTCACGTAGCCTCAACTGGCCGTTTGACACCGTTGCGGCGCGCAGCTTGTTATTTCTCTGACAAATACATTCTTCTGCATCACTTTAACCATTTCACTGCCGAGAGAAAAATGGACACGACACTACTGCAAGAGGTATAGATCCTCATGAGCCCCCGCAATTGCGGGGGCTCATGAGGATAATTGCCTCTTACTGAAACTACTTTGTACCCACTGTTCATGGACCGGCTGCAGCTCTTTCGCCTTGAATTGACTCAGATATGAGAGGTAGGGCCTACAATGCACGATCTATTGCAGTGAACGGGTTAACAACAAATTTATCATTTAGTGCCAGTTGACCTTTTTATCATTGAATATTTTTACTTAACCCTTATGGTTTGCTGATTTGCTGTGCAGTCGTAACAATTTGGCCAAAAGACAAGAACAAGGCATTGACAATACCCGAGTAGAGCCACGAGAGACACAGACACGTTTTAATATTAAGGCCGAGAATGTCGACTTTCACGACATTTGCCTGTGTTGTTTCAGGTGTAAAAACTTGGCCAGCTTTGCTAATTCACGTTTAAATAGATCTCTGTTGTGCTGGGCAGAATATATTTGAGGCACTAGGGGTTTAAAATCAGTAATTTAATAAAAAGAATTCCGAATTGTTACGACTATACAACAGCACTGACAAATTTGACGAGTTTGAAAGTAAATCGTATTAGGTCAACTGGCCCTGGATGATATTTATTCTTACAGTGTTACAGAAAGGTGGTTCTCTGCAAAGACATTCGCGATAAACGTTGAGGGCTTCGATGTCAAACGACCTATATCAAATGCCGATGACCCATAATCGTGTGAGAAAAACAAATAGTGATATGGAAACTTCTGAACAAGAGACATAGATCCTCATGAGCCCCAAGCAAGTTGCGGGGGCTCATGAGGATCTATGTCTCTTGCAGACGTATCAGGTTTGGTATTGTCACGTGAAGCATTACGGCTTGTCAGGCAAATTTTACAACCGTTGTACAGCAAATGTAAAGCAGAAATTTTCACAACCAATTCTATTTCTAAATTGAAAATCTGGCTATTTTGTAGTGCCAAACATTTGGAGAGGAAAATTTACTACAGGTAATGTGCAGCGAATATGGAGCAAAATTTACCACTGGCAATTTTACTTCTAAATTGAAAAACTGTCAGACCCATAAACAACCTTAAGTTCCAACCACTTTGAAAGTCACAGGCGTTCGAAACTGAATATGTGTGAACCAGTAGAATTGGGCTGTGTTTCGAATTATATATTAGACACCTGTCGTTTGCGTGTGGTTAAAGACATGGAACTAGGCATACAACAAGACGGCAGCGTGTAATAAGCCGGCCAGATTGAAAAAGACATAGCTCCCCCCCCCCTCCCCCGCCTTCCCCCCTCCTCTCCCCCCCTTCCCCCCATCCCCCCCCCCCTCGATTTAGTGTTTCTGAGTTGTGTACCACGGACAAGAAAAGACAAGGTTCGAAAATGTTTAATGCAGTGAAGTGTTGACGGCACAGGCTATATTTTGCATAATATGCCCCTGAAAATGAAACAGAGACAGCAAATAAGAAGACCTGACTTGGAATACGTGTATTACTACGTGCGTGTTGCATGTTAACCCTTTGCGTGTCGGTAGCTGTTTTTGTCGCGATGAGGAAGAGTTATAGTCCGAGAGGAATCATCGCGACAAAAACAGCTACTGACATGCAACAGGTAAAATGTTTATCAGGCAGAAAAGGGTTCAGCTGCTTTACAATTTTATCGGCTGACAAATCAAAAGATATCATTTTCTAACCTAATGTGCTCCTCCGAATAGGAAGGAAATTGATCCTTGAATGTGTGCATGAAAAATGCAGACATGAATTGCAAATGTAATGCCTTAAAGCATTTGGACAGATCAAACCGAATGTTAGCAGTGCACATACACTTAGAATAGAAACACTGTCCAACTCGCCACTCCCGAAAGTGGCGAGTTGCACACTTTTTTTTTTATCCTAGTGTATGTGCACTGTAAATAATATACTAATGGTCAAAACTTAAGGGCCACCCCACTTTTTTGTGTCATTGTTTATCGTCCACCACCCCCTGTCCGTGATGGAAGAACTTGATACTCTGCCCACTGTAGACCAACTTAGCAAGGCCATTGACTCCTTAGCATGTGGTAAAGCTTCAGGCTATGACAGTATTCCCCCAGAGGTTCTCAAGGCTGGCAAAAAGAGTGTCCTCCTTGACCACCTCCATGAGCTTTTACTTCAGTGCTGGGAGGAGGGAACAGTCCCTCAGGACATGCGGGAGCACTGGTCTTCACATGGCATTCAACTCTCACAGCTGGCTCCAGGTCCTTTACCTAGCCACACCCCGGTAACCGCTTCTGCTGGCGGGCGAAACGTTGTGAGGGGCTGACGCGTCTCTCAGTCAGTTGAAATACTTGGAGAGGAGACGGGCGCCGCCAAGTTCGCCTAAGCCCATTGAAAGGACTGATGGACAAGCAACAGAATAAGAATAACATGCCGGATCGGTCGGGGCCCGGATCACCAACGACCGCGCACCCCATTGAAGGTCTCCAGGGTGGGGGCGACAAGTGTGTTACTGGATCCAAACCCACCATCAAGCTGCCCACGCAAGGAATAACTATCGGAACTTGGAACGTTCGCACACTCTACCAGTGCGGCAAAGTGAAGGAACTCACCCACGAGTTGAAGCGCTATCGCTGGGACATTGTAGGACTTGCAGAAGTTCGATGGACAGGCTTCGGAGAAACAACAACAGATGAAGGCCATAAAATCTGGTTCAGCGGAAAAGAAACCAAGCACGAACATGGCGTAGCTTTTATCGTAAGGAAAGAGGTGGTTGGAACTGTCATCAGCTGCACCCCCGTGTCAAGCAGACTAATCTCCATCCGCATCTCCGCCCGACCGCACAATATCACTATCATTCAAGTATACGCTCCAACAGCAGATCATGATGATGAAGAATTAGAAGAATTTTACGAACAACTGGACAACATCATCAAGAAAACACCTAAGAAAGACATTCTGACTGTCCTCGGTGACTGGAATGCAAAGATCGGCCCTGACGCCTACCAACAATGGGCGGGAACAGCTGGCAAGTTTGGCCTTGGAGAAACAAACGACAGAGGCCTGCGACTTTTAGAGTTCGCACAGAGTCACCGTCTCACCGTTGCTAATACCCTCCATCCACACAAGAAGTCAAGAACAGTGGCATGGCAATCGCCAGGAGGCCTGGTCCATAACCAGATTGACTTCATCTTGCTGCCTCGACGATTCAAATCCAGCGTTAACAAAGCACAAACGAGGTCCTTTCCTGGCGCTGATATTGGCAGCGACCACAACCTCGTCCTTACTAGCCTCAAGTTGAAGCTGGCATTGAAACGAGATAGCAAGAGCCCTCGCATCAGATTCGACCTCCAGAAGCTAAAAGACCCGGAAGTAGAAGAGCTCTTCCAAGCCCAGGTGGGAGGCAGATTTGCAGCCTTGGCTACTTTGGACTGTGACGTAGACACCCTTGCTGGAAATATAAAAGAGGTGTTACTTTCTACAGCAGAAGAAGTGCTGGGGAAGCAGAGGAAGCGCAAACAGCCCTGGGTAACCGATGACATCCTCGATCTCTGTGATGAGAGGAGAGCCTGGAAGAAAAAGAGAGGCCAAGACCTCACATCAGCAAACAAGTACAGACTTGTCAACAAGAAGATCAGGAAGAGGATGAAAGAAGCCAAAGAAGATTGGATTGAAGACCAGTGTTGTAGCGTGGAAGAGGGCATGGCAAACGGCAACAGCAAGAAGGCTTATGAAACGCTAAGGACCCTCACCAAGACTCAACAGCGAACAGCCACAGTCATCGAAGACAGCAGCGGCCAACTCCTTACGGAAACACTGCTGTACTAAACAGATGGACTGAGTACTGCCGAGACTTGTATAACTACAAGGCTGAGCCAGACACCAGCATCCTCCAAAACAACCAGGCTGGGGCCAGGAAGGCTGAAGACCTGCCAGTGTTAGCTGAAGAGGTGGAAGCAGCCGTACGCGGCCTGAAGGGAGGAAAGTCTCCAGGTGTAGACAACGTACCTGCTGAACTGTTGAAACATGGAGGAGAAGTAACAACGAAGGTCCTCACTACACTCTGTCAAAAGATCTGGGAGCAAAAGAAATGGCCAGTAGAATGGACACAGTCTCTAGTGATCCCGCTCCCCAAGAAAGGAAACCTGAAACAGTGCCAGAACTACAGAACTATCAGTCTGATAAGTCACCCTAGCAAAGTAATGCTTAGAATCATTCTCAACCGCCTCAAAACTTTCGCCGAGGAACTGCTGGCAGAAGAACAGGCTGGCTTCAGAGTTGGAAGAAGCACTGTAGAGCAGATTTTCAACTGCCGCGTCCTGATCGAGAAACATCTGCATCATCAGCGCGAACTCTACCACAACTTCATTGATTTCAGGAAAGCATTTGATCGCGTCTGGCACGACGGACTCTGGCAAGTCATGAGATCGTTCAACATAGAGGAGGGACTGATCCAAATGATAGAAGCGCTTTACAAGAACGCCTGCAGCGCGGTTCTACTTAACAATCAGTCAGGCGAGTTCTTCAGGACGACGATCGGTGTCCGTCAAGGATGCCTGCTCTCTCCTGTCCTTTTCAACATATTCCTGGAGAAGATCATGCAGGAAACCCTCCACGACCACCATACTTCAATCTCTATTGGTGGCAGATCCCTGTGCAATCTTCGATTCGCAGACGACATTGACCTCATGGCAGGCAGCAATAGTGAGCTCCAAAACCTGACAGACAAACTTTCAAGTAGCGCAGGGTCTTATGGCATGGAGATCAGTACGGATAAAAGCAAAGTGATGATCAACACCACAAGCGACAGCAGCAGCAACATTCACATGAACGGCCAGAAGCTAGAAGAGGTCAATAGCTTCAAGTACTTGGGAGCCACCCTGTCCAAAGACGGTAGTTGCATAGCAGAGATCCGTATCAGGATAGGTACAGCAACATCCGCAATGGCCAGGCTGGACAGGATATGGCGAAGTAACTCCATCGGCTTCACCATCAAGTACAGGCTTTACAAGTTCCTCGTAGTGTCTATTCTACTCTACGGCTGTGAGACTTGGACACTGCTTGCAGACTCAGAAAAGAAAATCCAGGCCTTTGAGAACAAGTGCCTGAGGAAGTTGCTCCGCATCTCGTACCGCGAGCACAAGACCAACGAATATGTACGGAGCATCGTCACTTCCCTGGTGGGCCCACATTAACCCCTTCTGGCAACCGTGAAACGGCGCAAGCTTGCTTGGTTTGGCCACGTGACCCGAAACAACACCTTGTCCAAGACTATCCTCCAAGGCACTCTCGAAGGAAGTCGTCGGCGAGGTCGTCAGAGAAAGAGTTGGGTCGCAAACATAAAAGAATGGACCGAACTCGAGATGCCAGACTTGCTTGCCACCGCCCAAAATAGAACTCAGTGGAGAGCACTGTCTGTTGCTGCTGCCTTTCAGTCCCCCCAACGCCCAGTTCGGGCAAGGGACTGATGATGATGATGATGATCCCCTGTCCGTGATGGAAGAACTTGATACTCTGCCCACTGTAGACCAACTTAGCAAGGCCATTGACTCCTTAGCATGTGGTAAAGCTTCAGGCTATGACAGTATTCCCCCAGAGGTTCTCAAGGCTGGCAAAAAGAGTGTCCTCCTTGACCACCTCCATGAGCTTTTACTTCAGTGCTGGGAGGAGGGAACAGTCCCTCAGGACATGCGGGATGCCAAAATCATTACGCTCTACAAGAACAAAGGAGACCGCAGTGACTGTAACAACTATCGAGGCATCTCCTTGCTGAGCACTGTGGGAAAGGTTTTCGCCAGCGTGGTGCTGAACAGACTCCAAGTGTTGGCCGAACGCGTTTACCCAGAGGCGCAGTGCGGCTTCAGACCTCAGAGATCAACAGTCGACATGATCTTCTCATTGAGACAACTGCAGGAGAAGTGCCGGGAGCAGAGACAGCCACTTTACATCACCTTCATTGAACTGACCAAGGCCTTCGACTTGGTCAGCAGAAGTGGTCTCTTCCCTTACACAGGATCGGATGTTCCCCAAGCTTCTGAAGGTGGTCACATCCTTTCATGACGAAATGAAAGGTACCATACTGTATGATGGCTCATCCTCAGAACCCTTTCCGATCCGAAGCGGCGCGAAGCAAGGCTGCGTACTTGCCCCTATACTCTTCGGCATCTTCTTCTCCCTGCTGATGCGCCATGCCTTCAGTCAGTCAGAAGATGGCGTCTTCATCCACACTAGGAGTAAAGGTAGCCTCTTCAACCTTTCACGTCTGCGCGCAAAGACCAAGGTGCGCATGATCCCGATCAGAGAGATGTTGTTTTCTGATGATGCTGCCCTGACTGCCCACACTGAGGAAGCACTACAGCGTCTCGTCAGCAACTTCGCTCGTGCCACCGATGAGTTTAGGCTGACCATCAGCCTGACGAAGACAAACATCATGGGCCCGGATGTCATCAGCACGCATATCTATAGGCGATCACACCCTCGAGGTAGTGGACAACTTTACATACCTTGGCTCAACTAGCTCCAATAACCTCTCTCTGGACAACAAACTGGACTCCTGAATCGGCAAGGCATCAACAGCGATGGCTAGCCTGACCAAGAGAGTGTGGAACAACAGCTTGCTTACCATCAATACTAAGATGAAAGTGTACCAGACCTGTGTGATGGCTCGCCTGACCAAGAGAGTGTGGAGCAACCGCTTGCTTACCATCAATACTAGGATGAAAGTGTACCAGGCCTGCCTGACCAAGAGAGTGTGGAACAACAGCTTGCTTACCATCAACGCTAAGATGAAATTGTACCAGACCTGTGTGCTCAGCATTCTTCTCTACAGCAGCGAGACGTGGAGTTTGTACACCCGTCAAGAGCGCAAACTTAACTCTTTCCATCTGCGCAGCTTGATGAGATTCTTGGGCATCACTTGGAAGGACCGTGTTCCAAACACTGAAGTGCTGGCCCAGGCCAACGTTCCTAGTATGTACGCACTCCTTTCACAAAGACGTCTACGCTGGCTCGATCATGTCTGCCGTATGCAGGATGGTCGAATTTCTAAGGACATCTTGTATGGTGAGCTCGCCTCCGGCACCAGACCAACAGGCAGACCAACGCTTAGATACAAAGATGTCTGCAAGCGTGATCTGAAAGCTGGAAGCCTGAATCCCGCAAACTTAGAAGCTACCACCGCAGATCGTGCCAGCTGACGGCTCGCAGTGAAGACCAGCATAAAGCTGAGCGAGGAAAGGAGAGAAAACCAGTGGGAGGAGAAGAGGCAGCGCAGACGAAAGAAAGAAGAGCCAGTGCCCACAGCAACAGTCACAGGCTTCACCTGTAGCAAATGCAACAGACACTGCCGCTCTCGCATTGGACTTATTAGTCACAGCAGGCACTGCAAATCTTAAAAACGGACCGACCCAGCAAGCTCAAACACTTCATTGTCTTCCGAGACAGAAGGAGCCAACAAAGGTTTATCGTCGCAAGCACACTCATAAAATACAATGTTCTTTCGATCGAAATGGGTTAAAAGTTGACCTTAGACAGTCCACTGTACAGCGAGCAATAGATAACAATTCATCAATTTCCAAATGCATGTGAAACATCGTCGGTTTTTGTGAAAAGCTGTGCGATATTGGCAAGCGTAACAAACCAGGCAGGTGGGAAAACTCAGTAAAGTGGTGATGCAACTGCTAAAGGGGTCAGTCATGAACACTGAGCACTTCTGTTTCGCTACAAATACCGGTACAGTACATAATTGTCACTTTCCTAACCATGCCACCATGACGAAGCCTAACGCCAGTAGATCAAGGCCGGGCGCTAGCATGGCTGCAGGATGGAATTTCCGGATGAGAAGTTGGGAGACGTCTTCGGGTGTCCCATTCAGTGATCCAGAGGCTGCTGGCACGATTCCAAGAAACTGGAAAGGCAGAACGACGACCCTGCTCAGGACGCCCGCGCTGCACCAGCAGACGGGAGGACAGATACCTCTGTGTGGCGGCTCTGCGCGACCGAACTGTCACGTCAACCACTCTGCCACGTCAACTGATGCAAGTTGCAAACGTTAACGTCAGCAAAAGCACAGTCTGCCGACGTCTGCGTGAAATTGGCCTGGCTTCATGCAGAGCAGCAGTGAGAATCCCCCTCACTCCATCTCATCGCAGAGCCCGGGTTGCCTGGTGTCGTCAACACGTGAGGTGGAACAGACTCCAGTGGACTCAGGTTCTGTTTACTGATGAGTCACGGTTCACTGTGTCCTTCAACGACGGCAGGGTGAGGGTCTAGAGACGCCAGGGCGAGCGGTTCACGGATGGATGGGTCCAAGAGGTGGATCGCTACGGAGGAGGCTTAGTCATGGTCTGGGCAGGCTTCAGAAGGGGAGGCAGGACCCCCCTCCACGTCATCCGAGGCACCCTGACTGGACTGCGCTATCGGGACGAGATTGTGCAGCCCCTCATCCAGGCAGCTCTCCAAGCCATAGGCGACAGTGCTGTTCTGCAGGACGACAACGCTCGACCTCATCGCGCCCGTGTGGTGAATAAGTACATTGAGCAACAGGGCATCATGAGGATGGAGTGGCCAGCTCCTTCACCTGATCTGGCTCCCATCGAGCACCTCTGGGACGTGCTGGGGCAACGTGTAGTCATCAACCATCCCCCACCTCAAGGCGTCCCTTAGCTGTCTCAGTTCCTGCATCAAGAGTGGGAAGCGATCCCACAACATGTTCTCCGAAGACTGGTGAACTCCATGCGTCAATGCTGCATTGAATGTTTGGCTGCAAACGGTGGGTACACTCGCTACTGACTGGACCAGTCTTGTGTGACTTTTCAAATGAGGGGTGGGTGAACATTATACGTACTGCTGTTGTTACAATTGCTTGATTTACTCCAAAATTAAATGAAATTGTTAATGAATAAATTAGAAAAGTACTGACTCCAAGTATTGTTACATTAGGTTACAAAGTAAAGTAGGTTATAGCACTGTCAGGGGAGAGAAATGTGCATGATCGACCAGTGATCATAGATCTACTGTGGCCAAAGCACAAAAAAAAAGATAGGAAAGAGAGGGGGCGCTAAGAAAGTGACTGAAAGCAATGCATATGGAAGCCCCCCCGAAGGGGGGCGTATCACATATCCACTGTTCCAGCCACTCAGTGCATGGAAATTTAAATCTAGGTCCCCCCAAAGGGGGTCCAGATATTTAGCCGGTGTGGACAGCTGTTTCGGTCTTTGCGACCTCTTCAGCACACCATCGGCAACACTGGAGGAGGCAGGAAATTCTGCCTACCTGCAATGACAACCACATTTTACTGTGGTGTCTGCAGGGGCATACATTCCATGCCACCACCGAGAGTTAAATCTCCATGCACCCTAAAAGAGAACCTACCAAAAGGGGGGAAGGGGTTGCAGTCGATATTGTAGTGATAAATGAAAAGAAAAGGGGAGACTGCCAGTGCTAATATTTTAGGAAGGTTACAAAGTAAAGTAGGTTATAGCACTGTCAGGGGAGAGAAATGTGCATGATCGACCAGTGATCATAGATCTACTGTGGCCAAAGCACAAAAAAAAAAGATAGGAAAGAGAGGGGGCGCTAAGAAAGTGACTGAAAGCAATGCATATGGAAGCCCCCCCGAAGGGGGGCGTATCACATATCCACTGTTCCAGCCACTCAGTGCATGGAAATTTAAATCTAGGTCCCCCCAAAGGGGGTCTAGATATTTAGCCGGTGTGGACAGCACAGTAAAATGTGGCTGTCATTGCAGGTAGGCAGAATTTCCTGCCTCCTCCAGTGTTGCCGATGGTGTGCTGAAGAGGTCGCAAAGACCGAAACAGCTGTCCACACCGGCTAAATATCTCGACCCCCTTTGGGGGGACCTAGATTTAAATTTCCATGCACTGAGTGGCTGGAACAGTGGATATGTGATACGCCCCCCTTCGGGGGGGCTTCCATATGCATTGCTTTCAGTCACTTTCTTAGCGCCCCCTCTCTTTCCTATCTTTTTTTTTTGTGCTTTGGCCACAGTAGATCTATGATCACTGGTCGATCATGCACATTTCTCTCCCCTGACAGTGCTATAACCTACTTTACTTTGTAACCTTCCTAAAATATTAGCACTGGCAGTCTCCCCTTTTCTTTTCATTTATCACTACAATATCGACTGCAACCCCTTCCCCCCTTTTGGTAGGTTCTCTTTTAGGGTGCATGGAGATTTAACTCTCGGTGGTGGCATGGAATGTATGCCCCTGCAGACACCACAGTAAAATGTGGTTGTCATTGCAGGTAGGCAGAATTTCCTGCCTCCTCCAGTGTTGCCGATGGTGTGCTGAAGAGGTCGCAAAGACCGAAACAGCTGTCCACACCGGCTAAATATCTGGACCCCCTTTGGGGGGACCTAGATTTAAATTTCCATGCACTGAGTGGCTGGAACAGTGGATATGTGATACGCCCCCCTTCGGGGGGGCTTCCATATGCATTGCTTTCAGTCACTTTCTTAGCGCCCCCTCTCTTTCCTATCTTTTTTTTTGTGCTTTGGCCACAGTAGATCTATGATCACTGGTCGATCATGCACATTTCTCTCCCCTGACAGTGCTATAACCTACTTTACTTTGTAACCTTCCTAAAATATTAGCACTGGCAGTCTCCCCTTTTCTTTTCATTTATCACTACAATATCGACTGCAACCCCTTCCCCCCTTTTGGTAGGTTCTCTTTTAGGGTGCATGGAGATTTAACTCTCGGTGGTGGCATGGAATGTATGCCCCTGCAGACACCACAGTAAAATGTGGTTGTCATTGCAGGTAGGCAGAATTTCCTGCCTCCTCCAGTGTTGCCGATGGTGTGCTGAAGAGGTCGCAAAGACCGAAACAGCTGTCCACACCGGCTAAATATCTGGACCCCCTTTGGGGGGACCTAGATTTAAATTTCCATGCACTGAGTGGCTGGAACAGTGGATATGTGATACGCCCCCCTTCGGGGGGGCTTCCATATGCATTGCTTTCAGTCACTTTCTTAGCGCCCCCTCTCTTTCCTATCTTTTGTTTTTGTGCTTTGGCCACAGTAGATCTATGATCACTGGTCGATCATGCACATTTCTCTCCCCTGACAGTGCTATAACCTACTTTACTTTGTAACCTTCCTAAAATATTAGCACTGGCAGTCTCCCCTTTTCTTTTCATTTATCACTACAATATCGACTGCAACCCCTTCCCCCCTTTTGGTAGGTTCTCTTTTAGGGTGCATGGAGATTTAACTCTCGGTGGTGGCATGGAATGTATGCCCCTGCAGACACCACAGTAAAATGTGGTTGTCATTGCAGGTAGGCAGAATTTCCTGCCTCCTCCAGTGTTGCCGATGGTGTGCTGAAGAGGTCGCAAAGACCGAAACAGCTGTCCACACCGGCTAAATATCTGGACCCCCTTTGGGGGGACCTAGATTTAAATTTCCATGCACTGAGTGGCTGGAACAGTGGATATGTGATACGCCCCCCTTCGGGGGGGCTTCCATATGCATTGCTTTCAGTCACTTTCTTAGCGCCCCCTCTCTTTCCTATCTTTTTTTTTTTTGTGCTTTGGCCACAGTAGATCTATGATCACTGGTCGATCATGCACATTTCTCTCCCCTGACAGTGCTATAACCTACTTTACTTTGTAACCTTCCTAAAATATTAGCACTGGCAGTCTCCCCTTTTCTTTTCATTTATTGTTACATTATTTGTGTGGTGTTGTCGGTGCGTCTGCGATAAAAAGTGGACCTTACGTTTTGACCATTAGTATATATATATATATATATATATATATATATATATATATATATATATATATATATATATATATATATATATATATATATATATATAATATATATATATATATATATATATATATATATATATATATATATATATATGTGTGTGTGTGTGTGTGTGTGTGTGTGTTGACACTGACCTAGACATATCGTTGTTCATCAGCCAGTTGCTAATGAAGGAGTGTTCTGCCGCAGTATTCACTCCCAGGAGTGACGCCCCGTCTCGCTAAAAGAAAGAAAACGTGAATCTTAACAACGATGAAATATACACGACATTAATTGTTGGGTATTTCAACTAAACAGAGGCATATTGAACAAAATAAGCATGACAAAATATGCACAACAAAACAGACAGACGAATACATTTATTCATTACGCAACATATTGCATTACTATGTCCTAGTAGCAGCAATAGTAGTGGAAGTAGTAGTTTATTTTTTGTCGTCGTCGTCGTTGTCGTTGCCGTTCTTGCTGTTATTAGAGTGGTTACGATTACGCCGGACGACTCCCAACAACGAACGAGAGCCAAGTCACATCGGGTAACCAGCTTGTGCCATGAGCATAGACAACACTCCAAACATCGCCAAGAGGCATAGATCCTCATGCGTTCGGAGGGCTCATGAGGATCTATGCCTCTTAGAGATGTTTGTAGTCATGGGGATCTACGCCTCTTGGAGATGTTTAGAGTGGTGAGGATCTACGCCTCTTGGAGATGTTTAGAGTGGTGAGGATCTACGCCTCTTGGAGATGTTTAGAGTGGTGAGGATCTACGCCTCTTGGAGATGTTGTAGTCAAGAGGATCTACGCCTCTTAGAGATGTTTGGAGTGATGAAGATCTACGCCTCTTGGAGATGTTTGTAGTGAAGAGTATCTACGCCTCTTGGAGATGTTTGTAGTCATGAGGCTCTACGCCTCTTGGAGATGTTTGGAGTGATGAGGATCTACGCCTCTTGGAGATGTTTGTAGTCAAGAGGATCTACGCCTCTTGGAGATGTTTGTAGTCATGAGGATCTACGCCTCTTGGAGATGTTTGGAGGATTGCTTATGCTTTTGGTGCACTCTGGTTATCAAGCGTGATTTCGCTCGCGTTGGTTATCGGTAGTTGTTTGTTGCAAAGGAAGCCGCGCTATTGTCATTGCTGATTTTGTTGTTGTTGCTGTTTTTGTTATTGTTGTTTTTGCATAGTTGAATAACAGGGTTTCGCTAGGGGATTCAGGTGGAGGGATGAGGGAGAGGGGTGGTGGTGTATTTTAACCCATTCAGCCCTGATGCACTACAGCAAGAGATGGGTCGACCATGATAATTCAAGGGTAGTGCCAGATTAGCTTGGCGCCTGCCGGCGCCAAGCCAATCTGGCACTGCCCTTGAATTATCATGGTCGATCCATCGCCTGCAACTGGTGCATGGTCGTCAGATGACGCCTCCAAAATTTGGAAAATACGTGCGTCGGGCTGAATGGGTTAACCCTTTTAGTGCCTGTTGAAACTCAGACTGTGTTTTTGCAATCTTTGTTAATTCAAAAGCAAAACACCCCAGCTGACCCAGGATTATGAATACAAAGTGGTTTCAGCAAGAGGCATAGATCCTCATGAGCTGCGGGGGCTCACGAGGATCTATGCCTCTTGCAGCTAGGTAGTGTTCACATTTTCTCGACACTGAACGGGTTAACGGGGACCTGTTGACAGCCCTTGACACAGCGAGTTTATGGGATTGAGTACCAGCTGTAAACGGAAGCCTTGTTCGCCAAGTTCCGCTGCCCGTTCAAGTGCTCGTGTCACCTTTTATGGGTCGTTCATCTGGGAATAACCAAGGCATAACAGTCATGTCGAGGGAAATCGATCGACGGTGAAAACTTGGCCATATCCCATTTCGTGAGTTATATAGATGTTCAACCGCCAATGTTTTCCTGTCATTTTGGTTAATTTTACACTTTTCTATTCTATTTTATTATTTTCTTCTATGTTCAATTCTTTTCAATTGTGTTCTATTTTTTCTTGATCTATTCTGTTCTGTAATATTCGATGCTGTTCGGTTCTGTTCCACTCTACTCTATTATGTTATGTTCTATTCTGTTTTGTTTTGTCCTATTCTATTTTATTCTATCCTATCATATTTTAGTCTGCTATGTTCTATTCTGTTCTGTTCTAATTTGTACTATTCTATTATGTTATGTACTCTTCTGTTCTATTCTATTCTGGTTTGATCTATTCGGTTTTGTTCTGTTCTGTTGTATTCCATTCTGTTCTGTTGTGTTCTGTTCTATTCGCTTATGTTCTATTCTATTATATTCTATTCAACGTCCTCTTCTTCTTCTTGGTAATGTGGTCGGCCCTTCAGTTAGGGGTGAGAGGTGCGTGCAGACTAAAAATAATGTTATAAACTTAATTTACTTGGTTTATTAATTGGAGTATTAGCAGTGATAGTATAAGCAGCAGTAGTAGTATCTGACGCCTCTTGATACGGAACCCGCTGACAGACACGTAGTATACATGAACTGCCTGCAGTAGCCTAACCTACTTCTGATTTAACTCTTTCGAGACGTGCCGCATCCGGATTCGCGGCATAAAGCCGCGAATCCGAATGCGACACGCCTCGAATGTGTTAACGAGAACGGCTGCTGCATGAATCGAGCAACAATGACTTTGGTACTTGATGCGGCTTGGGGCTCAGATATGAACACTTCCTCGACTTTCACGTGCACACTGTGTAAGACTATGGACCGTTACAGCTCAACGATAGCCCCTGACCAGATGGACGCCTGGTTCCCAGCGGTATCGATGGATCTGTTGTTCGCAGGTGACGCAAGTCATTAAATCTTATTGCTGTTCACGACAAGTGGGAGTGTCGGCGTTTATAACACTTGACTAAATTACGGTTGGCTGTATAACTAGGCGTTTACTGCAGACCAAACAACATAAAAATAATGTGGGTGTGCTGGTCTGTAATTTTGAATCTTACGGCCATAGGCCGTAAGGTCCAAAATCACAGACCAGCACACATTTATGAAGCCACAATCATAACTAATTTTTCTAAATATATTGTGTGCTGTGGGAAAGTTTCAAACGTTTCGTAACACGCATACGTTAATGATCAAGGGATTGTTATAGTCTAAATGCACACAAAAGGCCCACAAAACAGTCTTTAACTACAAAATAATGTCTTTTTCATTGTGTTATAAAAGCCGTCAAAGTAAATGAAAGTCTAATTATTTACGTGATAAATAGACTATGTTAGAGACATTGATTAGTAATGAAAGTGATAATGAAAAGTGATGGGCGCATGATTGTGACAGACACCTTGTGAGTGCTTGTGTTTTTGTATGTTTGTGTATTTGAGAGAGAGAGAGAGAGAGACACACACACACACGCACAAATACAGACGCACGCTCTCAGACATGCACTCCACCCACACACATACATACATGCACGCGCGTACGCACAAACATATAAAATGAGTAAACTGAAATGCAAATTAAAGCAATAAACAGAAAATCATTAAATGACTAGAGTTCAGAGTGAGAGAGAGAGGGGAGGGAGAGAGAGAGAGAGAGAGAGAGAGAGAGAGAGAGAGAGAGAGAGAGAGAGAGAGAGAGAGAGAGAGAGAGAGAGAGAGAGAGAGAGAGAGAGAGAGAGGAAACTTTATTTCTCAAGAATAAAATAATGATTGCATACAGAGACTATTGTTTAATCATGTCCTTGTGCACACACTCACACACACACACACACACACACACACACACACACACACACACACACACACACACACACACGCACACACACATTCGTGTGTATGTTTATGTACACGTTCACGTGTGTGTGCACGTGCGACTTTTCTTTTCCTTGCTGATGGCCATGTCAACGTCCTGCCTACGGTTGGCATCTCGATCATTACAGAAAATATAAGTCGCACATTGTGTACTTGTTTGCATGTCTATTTTGAAAAGACAATTACTGTGCAAATTATCAACATTTCGGGGTTATAAAAAAACCCGTAATGTTGATAACTTGCATTGTAATTGTCTTTTCAAAGCGTTTTTTTTTTTTCTCGTTAGAATTTTCTTTGTGTCGTAAACGCTTAGCAGTCGCGTTGCTGGTCTGAATCCCCCCATTTACGACAAGCCGGGAAAAAAAAGCGCCGGCAATAAAATCTATATTTGCCATGAATCAGAATTTATGGCTCTGATCAAGGTGCTGGAATTTTTTTTTCTAGTAGACACTCGTGAGCCGGTGACATTCACAAAAAGGAGGGGGTGGTGCGCGGGCGTTGACTTTGCCTGTCCCTCGGATAATTTGAAAAAGAAGTTAACACCAAATTGACCCGTTTAGCTGTCGGTGGCGATTTTGTTTTATCGCGATGACCCTTCCAGGAAGTCGTCGTGACAAAAACCGGTTCCGACGCCAGAATATTTAAACTTCTTTAAACTCTTTCAACTCCTTCACGCCACGGCAAGACGTGGATCGAGCTTGATAGTTCAAGGGTTGTTCCAGAACAGCTTGGCGCCCATAGGCGGTCAGTCAGTCAGTCAGCCCATAGGCGCCAAGCTGTTCTGGCACAACCCTTGAACAATCACGCTTGATCTGTTTCCAGAAGTGTAATACCGTCTTCAGGGGGCAAGTTCAAAATTTGCGGATTTCGGTCCTGGACTGAGCAGAATGTGTTCAACGTATTTTTTTCAAAATTAAAATGAACACTACCCAACCCAATTGCAAGAGGCAGTTCGTCCTCATGAGCCGCCATAGTTGGGTAGGCGTATCTTTGACGTTGAACTTACAATGACTTCAGTAACACCGTCATTGGAAGTCAGCAGAGTTGAGCTAGACAGCGCGGGTGTCTTCGTTAAACAAACACAGTCGAGGAGAGTTTAACTCATTCAGCCCGACGGCCGTATTTCCCGAATTTTGGAGGTGTCGATTAATGACTATGCACCAGTTGCAGGAGATGGATCGATCATGATAATTCAAGCGCAGTGCCAGATTAGCTTGGCGCCGACAGGCGCCAAGCTAATCTGGCACTACCCTTGAATTATCATGGTCGACCCGTCTCCTGCTGTAGTGAGTCATGGCTGAATGGGTTAAATTAATTCCATTTAACTGTCGGTCTTCGGTCGTGTCACCATTTTGTCCCCCCTTTTTTTAATTTTATTTATTTTTTTTTTTTTATTTTTTATTATTATTTTTTTTTTTTGGGGGGGGGAGAAGGGGGGGGGGTGGACATCCGGGACACCCTGGAAAAACCTCTCCAACTTGGAGTAGACCCGGATGGAGTGAACTGGGTGGGGAGGGGGAAGGGTGTGTGGGGGAGGGGGACGGGTAACTTGAACTTGCCCCTCCCTCCTTATTCCTACCACCAACGTAGCAGACAAGCACACAAACAAGACTCAGGAAGTGCGGCAACTGACATGTGTTAAATTATTTCGATTAAACAGTGATTTCACTTAACCCTGTCACCGCCGAGAAAATGTAAAAAAGAGCCACCAGCAAGACGCATAGATCCTCATGAGCCCCCGCAACTGCGGGGGCTCATGAGGATCTATGCGTCTTGTGGAACACAAATTCACAAGCATGGCCCTAGGACGGCCTGGCGCTGAACTCATAAGGATTTCAGAAATACGGTCTGCGTGCAATAACAATGAAAGGTGTTAAAGTGAAAGCCAATAGTGTGCCGGTCTGTGATTTTGTACCGTATGGCCTTCAGCCGTAAGGTCCAAGATCACAGACCAGCACCTGCTAGTGCTCCACCCTTACCCCGCAGTGTCCCCGCGCTGAGTCATGGTCCAGTTCCGGAAAGAACACAAACCGGTAACATTTGACGTCATACTCCACCCAGTCATCCGGGCATTCTGAAAAAGAACGACGCCATGCGACATAATATGAGAAACAAATTGGAACGTTTTCACGTGACGTCATACGACATCCAGTTAGTCTGAAAAAAAATTGCAGTATGCACATGATAATGCAGTATGATAATATACAGTGAGGAAGATCTTTGGCAGGTTCTCACGTGACATCAAACCCGCACCCAATATTCCCGGCAGTCTCAAACGAATAATGCAGTTTGATATGGCGTTAGAAAAAAAAAAAAGAGATCGAAACGTTCACATCTGACGTCATACAACATCCAGTTATCCGGATATTGCACTGAGGAAGACCTTTCAAACTTTCATATCTGCCGTCATGACACCCGTCATCCGGACAGTCTGGAAAAGAATGAACTCAGTATGATATAACGTTAGATTAAACATTGGAACGTTCTCGCGTGATACAGTGTGAGAAAGACGTTTGAAACGTTCACATGTGACGTCGTAAGACACCCCGTCATCAGGGCAATTTGAAAAGAACAATGCAGTATGACGTAACGTGAGAATAATGCTTGAAATGTTCCCATGTCGTCATACGTCACAGTATGCGGGCATTGGGGAAACGATGCGCACTGCTTAAAAAGACGTTTCGACGAAGTAGCATGTGGCGTCATACAACATTAGTATCCGGGCAATCTGGAAATAACGTGATTTATTCTTGAGAGTGTGTTGATATACACTGATGAAATTTGGTCAAATCGGTATCAGACATGTCGAAAGAGACTTTGCTGACGTGCGCTTTCCACATCGATGACGACATTTTGAGTTAACCCCTGAACTGCCGAGAAGATAGCGAACATGATCCAACTGCAAGAGACATAGATCCTCATGAGCCCCCGCGACTGCGGGGGCTCATGAGGATCTATGTCTCTTGCTGAGACCAATTTGTATCACTGTTTCTTGGCTTTTGGTCGTTGAATGAACCAAGAGTTAGAAACACAAATGTACGTGCAGTGCACGTAGAGTGGCAGGGAAAGGGTTACATGATTAATATTCATGAGATTAAATCCATGCTTTAATTGCTACATCAGCCGGCACCCAAGGTAGAGCATCGCCCTCCCCACATCACCATTGGCGAGTCTGAACTGAAGTCAGTACACCAGTTTACCTACCTTGGCTGCATCATCACGTCAGATGCCAAGCTGGACAAGGAGCTTGACAGCAGGCTGGCAAAAGCGAACAGCGCTTTTGGGCGACTTTTCAAGCGGGTGTGGCACAATCAACAGCTGAAAACGGGCACCAAGATCAGTGTGTACAGAGCTGTCATCCTCACGACCCTGCTGTACGGTTCCGAGTCCTGGGCCCTCTACCGCAACCAACTACGACTCCTCGAACGCTTTCACCAGCGCTGCCTGCGTACCATCCTGGGCATTCACTGGAGTGACTATGTCACCAACGTCGAGGTCCTTGAACAGGCAGAAACTATGAGCATCGAGGCTTTGCTGCTGCGGACACAGCTTCGCTGGGCGGGGCACGTCTCCAGGATGGAGGATCATCGCCTACCCAAGATCACTCTGTTCGGTGAGCTTGCTACTGGACACCGTGACAGAGGGGCACCAAAGAAAAGATACAAAGACGGTCTCAAGAAGTCACTTAGTGCTTGCCAAATCGACCACCGCCAGTGGTCTTCGCTTGCTGCGGACCGTGACACCTGGCGCTCCACCATCTACAAGGCAGCCGTCTCCTTTGAGGACTCTCGCAGAGCTAACCTTAAGGACAAACGGCTCAGGAGAAAAAACCGAGTTGCCGTAACTCAGAACCCTGACCAGACCTTCCCCTGCAGCCACTGCGGTCGAACCTGCCTGTCCCGGATTGGCCTCCGCAGCCATGAAAATGCCTGCAGACGACGTGGGCAAGCCCTATAGAATCTTCGTTCGCGAAGTCAAGCCAAGAGAGAGATTAATTGCTTGGGAGAATACGTATTGTTCCAGAAAGATCTGCCGCAGCAAAATGATACCCTTAACAATTACACGTAGCTTGCTTAAGAATCAGATTGTGTCAAGTCAAAATACTGTCATATATGTCCCCTTGTGCCGTCTGACAGAGCTAGTGTTTACACAGTCTTCGGTAATTTAACGCCAAGAGACTCATTCGTCCCAGTAACATGGATTCAAAGTAGTGTCAGCAAAAGGCGCAGATCCTCATGAGCTCCCGCAATTGCGGGGGCTCAGGAGGATCTGCGTCTCTTGCAGTTGAAACGTATTCCTTTTTTTTTCTTCTCGGCAGTCAAAGATGGGATTGATTTGGCGCCATACAGGCCGGTGGCGAATTGACAGCATGGACCGTGCATCCGCGGAAACACACTGACTGTGGAAAACGTGATCTATAGGCATATTGTTTCCTGATTTCGTGTTTGTGGCCTTTGGTGCCTATTTTGGACTGCACCATGTCTCTGCATGATCACATCACCGCCATCTGTAGAGCAGCATATTTTCAGCTGAAGAAAATTAGCTCTGTAAAGGCCCCGCCACACATGCCCGATTTTGAGGCCGATTCTTGAGCAGTTTCGACTCGGAGTGTGATCGGACCGGACTGCAAAAACGTGTGCACTGCCACACATTCCCGACTTTATTTAGCCGACAAGATCAAGGTCGTACCTGTTCAGCGAAATAGCTGCTAGTTTGGACAGTGATGCTTGCATTATCAGCAGTTTTGCATCATATTCGGGAAGACTGAGGCGGGCGAAACATCGGCAACGAAGGTGGTTGACTGATCTTCCGCCATTTGCAAACTGAAACGACGTGCTTTGCGAGACGCGCTCTGATTGGTTGAAGCTTACAATAGGGACCGATTCGGATCGGAAAAATAGAGCAGTTTCTAAACACCCGATTCCCAGCCGATTGCGATCGGATCGGATATATGACGTCATCCGATCGCAATCGGATCGGAATCGGCTTCAAAATCGGGGCACAACCGGCAAGTGTGGCGGGGGCTTAAGATCTTTCCTGACGCAGTCTGCCACCACTCACCTTGTGTCTTCACCGATTTCGAGCCGCACTGACTGTTATACTGACGAAAATAAGAAATGCGACATTTCCGGAAAATGTCGCATTTCTTTTATTTTTCAGTATATAATCATCTGTTTGCGGACTTGCCTTTTGAAGAACTAGCACGATTTCAGTCCAACCGGACATTATTATTATTATTATTATTATTATTATTATTATTATTATTATTATTATTATTATTATTATATTTTTGATAGTAGTTGTAGTAGTAGTAGTAGTAGGATTATTAGTATTATTTGTTTACGAAGAACAGCTCAAAAACACACGTACACAAAGACTGCGTAGTTTGGTTAGTTAGTTAGTTAGTTAGTTAGTTTGTTAGTTAGTTAGTTAGTTAGTTATTTCGGTGTTTAACGTCCACGGCACCAGAGTGATAATGGACCTAGCGGGCGGGTTATGGTGGATAAGGACAGCTATTGCCTGTGGAGAACGACCTGAACACTGACCAATTCGGCCGCATTACAGCTGTGCTACTTTGATTTACCAGGACCTTATAACGGACATGCCACATCAACACGCTCGTCGTTTTGTATATGGCACAAATGGTAATGCGGATGGTAATCATTTATAATAATAATAATAATAATAATAATAATAATAATAATAATAATAATAATAATAATAATGATGATGATGATGATGATGATGATGATGATGATGATGATGATGATGATAATAATAATAATAATAATAATAATAAATCATACTCAAAGCGCCGTTGCACACACACCATGACATTTGTAAGAACACACTAAGACCAGATAAGACATAAGCTGCTACTTGAAGGCTGACAGAGACGGAGCCTGGCGGACATGGGAAGGTAGAGAGCATTCCAGACACGGGGGACAGACAGGACAGCATCTTTTCAGAACTGGACCTGAGGGTTGTGGAGGGCTTATACATGGTGAGTGAGGGGGTGGGGGGTGGAGGGTGGTGGGGGGGGGTACGCAGGAAGGGCGCCATCAAGCAGCGAAAGGCGAGTATAGTGAGTGTAGAGCGCTTATCGCCAGGAAAGTAATGTCTGCTTTAACTCAGTCAGCCCGACGGCCGTATTTCCCAAATTTGGGAGGCGTCATCTAA
>BTPG01000001.1:339758170-339800670 GCA_036245525.1 Semisulcospira habei | reverse complement strand
GAGAGGTTATAGCGGTTGATAGTTCATCTCTCCGTCTCTCTCTCTCTGTGTCTGTGACTGTAAGCGAGACCTCACTGTTCTGTCAGTCGCTGTTTTTGCATACCAATTTGCACTTACTTCTTAGTTGTCCATCTATTGCATTATATTGATTAATTTTGTAGTTCTCGAAATTGTGTATATGATATATTTAAATTCCTTTCATGTTTTGTTAAGTACACACGACAGCTTGTAAGACAGGCACTGCCTAATAGCTTATCCTGAAATTAAAAAAAAAATCATCCTCATCCTTATCTTCATCATAATCCCCCCCCCCCCCAAATCTCTCTCTCTCTCTCTCTCCCTCTCTCTCTCTCTCTCTCTCTCTCTCTCTCTCTCTCTCTCTCTCTCTCTCTCTCTCTCTCTACTGCTACGATTGAAAAAGGACCTTGTGAGGTATTTGTGATTTTCTACTCATCTTCACTAACGTTAGACGCCGCCTGAGTGGGCGCCGCCGGTGCCTCGCCGCCTCGCCCGCTTGACTATTTTAGGCCCGGCGATGCCTGCATTCCACGCTCGGCCAAGAGAGCTACTGCACTAAGCAGTACACGATGGCGGGAGCGTCGAGGGCACTGGTCCTAGCACACCTTCCAGCTGTGTATCAGAAAAAGTGCACGCGCCTGAACTGACCTGCACATAAGCAGTCTAGTACACATCGTCTCGCCATGACCATGTAACGGCAAACCACACAATGGGCCCCACCACCCGCGCAGCTCACGCCGCTAAGTATGCTTTCGACACCGAGGATATTATACATACTAAAGACCCCATCCAAAAACAGTTTATAGCGCCCCCCGTCAAGCTGCCCTTTTGGCGGTCTGTTTTTCACACTAGATATGTTCAGGAGTGCCCTGCCCAGGTCTCATGTGAATGGACAGACTTCAAATATGAGGAAGACGACGAAAATGAGCGCTGTCTGAAAACCATCACAGTGCCTGTTCCCTGTGTCCCTTCCCCTGCTAAACTATATAAAACTATTGTGCAACTTAGGTACGGGAGCCGTAAACTTGTAACTCTGACTCTCTTCCATACAACAGGCACTGTCACCATCCAGGGAAATGTGTGCCCTGATTGGGTACACAAGGAGTTCGAAAAACTAAAAGCCCTTGTGAGCGACATGAGTGGTGACAGCAATTCCATTCTCCCCCTAACTGACACCACACTGCCTATCATGCCTGCAGATAAACCGTTCCCCGCCCCAACCACACTTCTTGCCATTATGCCCCCACCCACTGAACACCTGCCAAAGGAGGCATACGGCGATGACATAATGGATAGTGCTGGCGAGCTCAACGGCACCATGGATGATACTGCCATACCTGCAGCTGATGAAAGCCCCTCCCGCTCCACTGAAGACTTTATCCCGCCAGCCGGTCCCTCCAAACAAGCGGCACTGCGGACCACACAACAAGATTCCACTTCTCCGGAAATAATGGAAATGCCGCCTGCCGTTCCTAACGCCACACCCGTCGTCCCCTACCCTCAAGTGGACACCGCTGCTGAGACAACATCCTGCATGACCTCACATGCCTCTACTCAGTGCCCCCAGTTGTGCTGCTATCAGTGTGCACAACCTGTCCACGCGACCAAATGTTTTGATTGTGTGGCTGGACTAATTTTGGACCTAAAAATACAGTTTGAAAACAAACAACGTGTTTTTATAGACCAACTCAAAGCTGAAATAGACACTCTGAAACAAGACAACATCAGTCTACAGCAGCAGGTTAGAAATCTGAATAGTCTACCAAAGCAAGTGTCAATCCTCACAAGCAAGCTGGGCAAAGTGGATTCACTTGAAAGCCGGTTTAATGAAATGTTGGCTAACCAGAAAATAATTGCCCCAGAGCAGCGAACCCCCGTTGCCTTGCCTGATCACTGTCAGTCACCACCGCCACTGTCTGGTACCAGTTCCCTTTCCTCTGAAATTCACTCCCCTACCTCCATCACTACGTCGAACCTCTCTGATACTGTTCCAGAGGAGTACACCCAAACCCAACCGTCTCAGCGTGCGTCTGTTGCCGCTATGGAAGAGACGGCAGGGAGCAGCAGTACCACTGAAACTGAATCCCCTAATGCACGTTCGCTCCAGGACCAGCCGCCGCGAGAGCGCCGTCAGTTTAGTGTTCGACTTCCACCCGAGGGCAGAGTCAATGCGCTATTAATCGGTGACTCCAATCTCCAACGGGTGGATCGTCGTCGCTTGGACCCAAGCGGTGCTACATGTGTGCGCACCCTGCGGGGGGTTAAGGTTAACCAGTTGGCAGAGGCCCTGTCCAACATCGCGCCACGCTACGACATCGGTAGTGCAGTGGTCCACGTTGGCACAAATGACTGTGCCTCCAGCAATGACGTGGACTCTGTAC
Organism: Semisulcospira habei; assembly: GCA_036245525.1. Classification (NCBI taxonomy): domain Eukaryota; kingdom Metazoa; phylum Mollusca; class Gastropoda; family Semisulcospiridae; genus Semisulcospira; species Semisulcospira habei. Next base: position 339,798,271 of record BTPG01000001.1, on the reverse strand, counting down.
TACATGACTTCCAGCACCTCATTCCTGTAGTTCGACGAGTCTTCCCATCAGCCACAGTTGCCTATACAGCAATATTACCACAAGGGAGCTGCCCACTGAAAACCATCTGCAATGTGAACCAGCGCCTGGCTATGCTGTGCGAAAGGCCGGGAAGACGTGTCGTTTCTGCAGGAAAACAATTTTTACACCCCTGCTGGTGCAGTTGCTACCTCCATGTTTAACAGCGACAGGCTGCATCTGAACGAGAGAGGCGCCGGGGTATTACTGCGCCAGATAAAGCGGTTCATTTTTCCGCCAGATAACCTGAAAGACTTAAATCGGCACCGCGACCTGCGACACGCCAGACACGCGGCTGAGCCTGAAGCAAACACGAAAGTACCTGGGCTGAGTGGTCCGGCTCCCGGCTGCCGGCCGCAAACTAGTAATCTCATTCAAGATGAGAACCTACTGATGCGACAAAGCACTAAACAAATGTTACAGTCTAAAGCTCTCCCCACTCGCCGCTGGGAATCGGCTACCAGCACTAGGATGGCGAACACAGGTGAAAATGTAAATGCTGGCGGAAACCTAGCTGTCCCTGTCTCCAACAGCCAGTCACCTGTAAACGCTAGTGCCGCTCGAGTCCCTGTGGAGCTTTCCGGACCTGACACAAGCACTACATTGGCGGACGCTGCCAGCGCGACAAACCTACAGCCGCCTTTCAGTCAGCGACCAGAATTCACTGAAGCGACGGCCGATCCCGGCTACCACTATCAGCCGGCGACCCTGTATGGAAACTACGCGCGCCCTGTCGTGCCCTGGCCTCAGATCACACCGCACAGTTTCCACGTACCAATGCCGCAGTACCCAGCGGCATTCCAGCCAGCGTTCCAGCCAACCTTTCAGCCGTTCCCCCTTCCCTTTCCACACTGGCAGTATCCGTATCTAGCTAATAGTGGACCTCGGTCCCAAACGGTCATGTGAAGTGTGTGTTAAAACATACCTCAGTGTTTCGGTTAGATTAACTCCTTCATGCCTGATCGGGAAACGTTGGACGATGATAGTTCCGGGATAGTGCCGGATTACCTTTGCGTCATTGATGCGCTAATCTGATCTGCTACTGCACTTGTGCTATCGTTGTCCATCTCTCTCCAGCGTAAATCGGATGTTCAACTAACACGCCTCCAGGCCTAAATGAGTTGGTTTTACCGGACCCCATTTTTTTTTTTTCGGTGTAGGCTCAACTTGAACTAATTTCACTTCATGTTTTTCATGAACTTAGTGAACATCAGTATAATTCTGAAATGAAAATAAACAATCATATGACTTCATTTTCAGCCCTTCATCCGTCCGACTTGTAGCAATGCGTGGTGCATATGAACACAGGTGTGTGAGCCCTAAGTGTTATTGGTATGTTTTGTTTTCAGTTCTCGTCAGTTCAATCTGTTTCAGTGTGTCGAGCACTGATCTGACAATCCTTTGATCAAACGGTGACATTTCTATACGAAACGGTTTACTGTGCTGTTGTTTTAGTTTTCACCTCATAGATTTGACATTAACATTTGCGATGCTTTTGGTTTATATGCGATGCGGCCGTATCACAGCAACATGTGTTGCAGTCTGACAGTTTAAGGGACTCGTTGGGCTATTTGTACTGTGGTTGACCTGTGTACAGTACAGTTCCGCGTTTGACTTGTGTCTGGCCGGCATACACACCATTTTTGTAAGCCGGACTAAATGTAAAGATTAGTGCTTATAGTACATAGCCAAACGTGCTGTGCTGAATGCGAGTAGACAGTTCTACAAACTATCAGGCAAGTTATTTTTGACAGTCGTGGTGATTATAAGTGGATTTGGTTTATTCCATATTTTCGCACAAGATCACTCCTTTCAGCGACTGGACTGTTTCACTGAGTTTCGGATATTGAAAACTTTATATTTACATTTTTTTGTCATCAAAATGTGTACACCATCGAACAATTACATGCATGCCCACGGGCTGAAGGTCGGGCACCTTAATGTATTTCACCTTTACAATAAGGTTCCTGACATTTCAATATTTTTAAACCAGCCTTCACACTTCCATCTCTTTGGGCTAACGGAATCACGTCTGGACTCAAGAATTAGCGACGAAAATCTGTGCATCCCAAACTTTTCCTTAATTCGTCGTGACCCAAACACCCTCAAACACACAGGGATTGCTGTTTATGTTCATAACTCGATTGCACATATGGTACGCAGACGTGATGATCTGGAGTCAACTGAGATTGAGTGTGTATGGCTAGAAGTAAAAATTAATAACTCATCGCCAATTATAATGGGTTATGTATATAGAAATCCATCGTCCACTGTCGAGTGGTATGATGACTTTGTGCAGATGATGGATAAAGTGAATGATACTGACAAAGATGTACTGCTGTTAGGTGATTTTAACATTGACTTACTGAAAACAAATCCCACGTGGCAATCGACAACAACTCTTTTTGGGTTGAAGCAACTAATCCAAGCTCCTACTAGAATAACCCAATCATCCGCTACACTCATTGATCACATCTATACCAACAACTGTAAGTCAGTACTAGAGACCAGCGTCCCCCCACTAGCTGTCAGTGATCATTTTCCCATCACCTGTACATGGTCGTGCAAGATGCCCAAACAAAAGAGGGATCAGCATGTGTACATTACCTATAGGTCTTTTAAAAAACTAAACAAAGATGCTTTTTTACACGATCTTAGCCTTACACCGTTTCATGATGTGTACAATTGTACCAACCCAGATAAGGCTGTTTCTCTCTTACTTGATCTGTTCCTAGGGGTGCTAAACAAACATGCGCCAGTAAGAAGAAAGCGAGTCCGATCCCGCCAGCCTCCCTCATGGATAACCGACGAAATCAAACAAGCAATGGATGATAGAAATAAGGCTAAGAAAGAAAAGAACTTTCATGAATTTAAAAGATTGCGAAATAAAGTTAAGTACTTAATTAGAGAGGCGCAGAGATCGTTTGTAACCAAAACAGTCGAAGAAGACAGAAACCCTTCCTCTATCTGGACAGCACTTAATACGCTTACCAACAACAAGCGTAAACAGTGCAATACCATTCCAGAAAACCTCTCCGCTGAGGAGTTTAATAACCACTTTCTATCAGCCCCCAAAGACTTACTCAGTTCTCACAATCGCAATCAGTCGATATATTCCACACCAGAAAAGCTAACTAAGTTCTGTAAGCAAAGATTGTCCTCAGATGATATTTTCGTCATCCCTGATATTGCTGTACACGAGGTAGGCAAATGCATTTCTATCCTAAAAAGGAAAACGTCTTCTGGCAGTGATGGTATCAATGGATATATCCTTGACCTGTCGCAACCATACATAGTGGAACCTCTTACATACATTTATAACCTATGTATACAAAAAAATGTCTTCCCAGCAGCTTTCAAAAAAATCAAAAATAGTGCCTGTTCCTAAAGCAAACGATTCTTCTGAAATTAATAACTTTCGCCCCATTTCCCTTCTATCAGTTCTCTCGAAGCCTCTGGAAAAGCATGTTCACAAACATCTTCTGGAATTTCTTGAAAAAAGGTCCCTATTATATCATCACCAGTCAGGTTTTCGTCCCAAACATTCATGCCACACTGCACTCGCACGAATAGTGAATTCGTGGGTCAACAGCATAAATGATAATAAAATGGCTGGTGCTGTCTTCTTGGATCTAAGAAAAGCGTTTGATCTTATCGATCATACCATCTTACTGAAAAAGCTTGCCACCTACTTAAACAAAAAGAGTCCCTCAGCTCTTTCGTTTCTGAACTCCTATCTTACAAAAAGAACACAAACAGTCTATGTCAATGGAAAATGTTCTTCTGAACAATTTGTAGAGTATGGAGTGACCCAGGGGTCTATTTTAGGCCCACTACTGTTTTGTATCTTCGTTAACGATCTACCGTTACATGTAACGTGTAGTGTGACTGAGTGTGACATGTTTGCCGACGACTCAACATTACATTCCGCTGGTAAAACTGTGCCTGAAATTGCAAATAATCTTCAAGAGAGTCTTCATGAAGTCTCTCGGTGGTGTAATGAAAATCGCATGCTTGTAAATCCCACAAAAACAAAAAGCATGCTTATCACAACCCGCCAGAAACATCAGCTCAAACCTCCATCACTCAACCTTTCTTTGGACTCCATCTCAGTTGAGCAGGTCAGTCAACACCGCCTGCTTGGAGTAATAATAGATGATGATCTAAGCTGGCATAACCACCTATATTATATGAGAAAACATTTGTCCAAAAAGTTGTTTCTACTTTCCAAACTTAAAACGATCATTGACCTTAAGACACGCAAACTATTTTTTAATGCCTACATTAAGCCACACATTGATTATGCCTCAACAATATGGGATGGCTGCAGTGAAAATCACTTCAAGAAGATAAACTCATTATACAAGCGCGCTGCTAAGCTTATCCTCCCTGATCCGTCTTTATCCACTGATGACAAGCTGCAGGCCATCGGACTTCTCCCTTTGGTTAAGCACCTCGCACTAAACAAATGTGTACTGATGCACAAAATTCTTAACGGGAAAGCTCCACCTTACTTATCTAGGCTTTTTTCGCCAACTGAAAAAAAATACAGCACCTCCAGGAACAGTCTCTCTATAAAAAGGCCCCGTATAGACCTGTTCAAATCTAGCCTGTCTTATTCAGGTGCTCTTTTATGGAATTCCCTTCCTCCCACTATTCAACAAACCACGTCCCTCTCTCTGTTTAAAAGTAGAGTACATGATTACCTTTCTAAGACATCGTTATGCTGATCCTTTCTTCTTCTTTGTTTTTCGACATAATACGCTTCATTTTTTTTTTTTTTTTTTTTTTTTTTTTTTCATCTAGCCTCCAAATTGTTTGTTCAGTTTTCTAACTTGTTTTTGATAGTACAAAAATATCATACCTACTTATATGTTAGATAATTATGTGCGCACGTACGTGTGTATGTGTATGTACAAAAGTGCGCATGTGCACGAGTACATGTATATGTGTGTCTGTGTGCGTGTGTGTATGCGTGTGTGTGACGTTTATTATTAGTTAGTTTTTGTTGTTTGGTTGGTGTTCCTTAAGTAGCTTAGCAAGGACAGATTGTAAGAAAGGCCTGCGCGCCTAATATCTCAATCCTTGGAAAATAAAGTTTCGTTCGTTCGTTCGTTCGTTCTCTCTCTCTCTCTCTCTCTCTCTCTCTCTCTCTCTCTCTCTCTCTCTCTCTCTCTCTCTCTCTCTCTCTCTCTCTCTCTCTCTCTCTCTATATATATATATATATATATATATATATATATATATATATGTGTGTGTGTGTGTGTGTGTGTGTGTGTGTATGTGTATGTATGAAATTTATTATTATTATTATTATTAATTATTATTATCTCTTCTTTTCATTTTATTTATTCGTCATGTTACCGTTTCTGCTGTTATATTTTTTAAAAAATGTTATTAAGGACAGACATGTAAAAAGGCCTACGTGCCTACTGTCTGTATCCTTAGAAAATAAAGTTTCAATTCAATTCTCTCTCTCTCTCTCTCTCTCTCTCTCTCTCTCTCTCTCTCTCTCTCTCTCTCTCTCTCTCTCTCTCTCTCTCTCTCTCTCTCTCTCTCTCTCTCTCTCTCTCTCTCTCTCTCTCTCTCACACTCTGTCTCTGTCTCTGTCTCTGTCTCTGTCTCTGTCTGTCTCTCTCTCTCTCTCTCTCTCTCTCTCTCTCTCTCTCTCTCTCTCTCTCTCTCTCACTCACTTACTCTCTCACACTGTCTGAACTCTAGTGTACTTAATGATTTTCTGTTTATTGCTTTAATTTGCATTTTTACTCATTTTATATTTGTGTGTGTACGCGCGTGCATGTATGTATGTGTGTGGGTGCAGTGCGTGTTTGAGAGTGTGTGTCTGTATTTGTGCGTGCGTGTTTGAGTGCGTGTGTGTGTAAGTTTGTGCGTGTGTGTGCGTGCGTGCAGGCGCGATTTGTGGTGTGCAAGTGTGTGTGTGTGTGTGTGTGTGTGTGTGTGTGTGCGCGCGCGTGTGTGTTTGTGTTTATGTGTGTGTGTGAGCATGCGTGTGCATACATGCGTCAGTGTGGTATGTGTATGTTTACATGTGTATGTCATTTATGTAGTAGATGTAGCACTGTTCCTGTTACCAATAACTTCTACCGTTGGAAAATACAGGTTCGTTGTTCGTTTGTTCGTTGTTCTCTCTCTCTCTCTCTCTCTCTCTCTCTCTCTCTCTCTCTCTCTCTCTCTCTCTCTCTCTCTCTCTCTCTCTCTCTCTCTCTCTCTCTCTCTGACATTGAACATTGTGTACTTTGCTCTGACCAAGCACTAAGATCATCACTGACAGCGTCAGAGTACAGCGCTCTTTTTTGAAACTGGGACAATCAGTATTTGCTCCAACAAATCAGACTGTTAGTGCAAAGAAAACTCGACTGAATAAAAAAGAATCAATCAAGCTTTGATTCACTACAGTAGCGTAAGGGCGGGGTGGGGGTGGGGTGGGGGTGGGGATGGGGGATGGGGTGTGGATGGGGGATGGGGATAGTGTGCCTTAGCATTATATTGCGGCCTCCAAAATATCGGACGAGGGATGGGGCGGTGTGTGTGGGGGGGGGGGGAGGGGGTGGGGGGGGGAAGAAGAGACAGTCCGACCTGTGACAATCTAACATCCGGTAGGATTTAAGGAGGTGGGGGGGGGGAGGTTGGGGTGGGTGGGGGGACGTTGAGTGATAGAGTGGAAAGAAAATCCAAGATACAAATCACCATCAATATGTTTTTTTCCCAACTGGAGATGGCAAGGGATGCACTGCCCAGTGAGCATAGGTCCTCAGTGTGCGCGGGTCTACTGCGGCCCTCGTGGGTCCTAAGACGTGTTGTTACTGGGGCTGCCCGTCCGCCCCCCACCCTCCCGCACAATCTAACTGGAGAAGGCGGGCGGGGATTTGGAGCAACCCCCACCCCTCCACCCCTCCCCCAATTGAGTTCCTGCACCACTGCGCTAGCGAGATCTACAGCCGCGGTACTTCCCCGAGCAGTCCCGTGTCGTAACCCAGTACACAAAATGCTATCGGGCCGAAGTTGGCCGCAGTGTGCCCGCGCACAGTCGCGTTAGATGGCGGCATTTGCATAGTAGGTAGCAGAGTAGGCAGCAGATTATTTTAAGTGTGTACGGATTTGTGAGTCTTACTGGACTTGATCCGGTTCACTTTGTTGTTTGGTTACCTGGATTACTTTCCCGATGACGCAGGCTTTATTAAATCATCTCATTGTATTTTACATATGCGCATTACCTTCATACGTAACAGGCACTTGTGTTGAAATAACTAAACACACTATATATTTCACTCTGTAGAAAGTGTGTTTCTTCTCAGATTTACTGTTGCCTGTAATCACACGTAGACTTTAACCCTTTGGGTGTCGGTAGTAATTTTGGTCGAGGTGATTCCGCAGACATTGAATCTTTTTTACAAAAAAAAAACCCTTTCTTCTCGTTAATAATAGCATGATTTTTCATTTACGGTATTTACAATAAGCCTACAGTTTGTCTTGCCTGTTGGGTATGATTAGGTCAATTGTGACCCTTATGCCCTAGGTGTGAAAATCAGACAATTCTCTGCAGCTTTTTTTCGGAGTCATTTGTAAAACAGCTAACATAACTTTAATTTTACTTTCACAAAGAAAAAAACCAACAACTATCTTCTCATTAATACCCGCATTATTTTTCATATCAGTGTTTGCGTAAACCTGCTGTTTGTCCCGGCTCTGGGGTAGGATTAGGTCAAATTGTGACTTGTAAGCCCTAGGGGTGAAAATCAGCAAGAAAATTGCCAAGTTTGATCCTCTAATACGCCAAATGTTAGTAATGCGATGAGTGACGTATAACATCGAGTCGTCACTATGAGCACGGCGTCGTGGGGCTAATAATGTCATGACGCGACGCTTGATATGGCGTCATTTCGCAGCTCGTGCTATTATTATTCAGAATATAAAAAAAGAGTTTCTACATTCCTTCTGGGAATGAAGATAAGTAGCGGCTGATTTCTCTGTTTATTTATCTGTTTTGACAAAGGGTATTTACCCGATATAGTAGTAAATTGTGTTGTAACCGGTTTTTCTAAGCATGTTTCTTTCCCCGGTGGGCATTTCTTTGCATTTTACACGCTTGGCATTCACCTTTTTGTTCTGGATTGCTTTCTTCAGAACAGACTTCACCGTGCGCGCGCAGCACAAGCCATGCCCCCTAGTAATTGTTGTTGGGTCCCACAAGCTTTCCTGTCACTTGGACAATATGGCGGACGGTAGCGCGCGTGATTCGACTGAATGCGTTGCAAATTCTACAAGCCTACACTTTCTGCCATGATACAAAGCTTTGTCAAAAACGGCCCTAGATCGAGGCAAAGCAAGTTTGCGTCAAGTTTCATTGATGCTGTTCGTATTTATCACACAACTGGCAGTGATGCCGTTCAAGTTGCAGATCTACAAGAACGCGCTGATCTACACAAACTGTACATGGGAATGAGCATCAGCAAGCACAGCGTCACAGAAGCTATATGTGCCTTCAGAGCCGGGTAAGTGGTTTTTTTTTTAATTGTTGTTGCTTTAAAAAAAAAAAAACTTAGCACACTTATCCGAGACATTTTAGTGCATCTCGTCTCATCGTTGTAAGAATCCTGAGCTGCTCAGCGCTCAATTTACATAGCCCCCCCCCCCCCCAAGACCCTCTCAATTGATGTGTGTGTGTGTTTGTGTGTGTGTGTGTGTGTGTGTGTGTGTGTGTGTTTGTGTTTGTGTGTGTGTGTGTGTGCGCGCATGCGTTCGTGTGTGCGTGCGCGACTGTAACCTTGAGCGACTTTTGAACTTATTTCTGAACACAAGCGAACTGTGGGTGTAGTCGTTTGTTTGTGCTGTTAACATGTTGCTTTAATGTTGCTTTTAATGTTGTGGTTTTGCAAGGACAAACACTAAAAGAGGCCTCTGCGCCCAAAGTTTCCATCATTGAAAAATAAATAAAGTATCATTCATTCATTCATTCATTCATTCATTCATTCATTTCATTCATTCATTTCACTCATTTATTCAACCTCTTTTGCCGGCTGTGTTTACAGTGTCAAGCTGAGCTGATTACTTTCACTCCCAAATAAAATTGGCGCGCGCGCGCGCGCGCGTGTGTGTGTGTGTGTGTGTGTGTGTGTGTGAAAGAAAGAAAGAAAGAGAATGAAAGAGAGAGAGAGAGAGAGAGAGAGAGAGAGAGAGAGAGAGAGAGAGAGAGAGAGAGAGCGAGAGAGAGAGAGAGAGTAGGAAGTCTGACAGAGGTGATAAGACGGAGAAGAAGAGGGTCGAGAATGAGAGGGAGAACGGACGGTTGGAGCAAATGTAGACACAGTCCCGAGAGAGAGAGAGAGAGAGAGAGAGAGAGAGAGAGAGAGAGAGAGAGAGAGAGAGAGAGATGAGAATGACAGAGATGAAATGAAATGAAACGAAACTTTATTGAAATGAAACTTTATTTCTCAACGGATAAAGTAATTAGCACGTGTGCCATTTTTCATACTTGCCGTTGCTACTCTACAAACACAGGATAATAATTGTAATACTAATAGTACCAAATTACACAAAGAAAAATTAGGAGAAACATGAAAAGACATTAAACAAAATTCATTCATTCATTCGGTCATACAAAAACAAACGAAAAACAGAAAGTACACGCAACGCGCGCACACTGACACATACACTCGCTCGCGCACACACACAGCCACACGTTAATGATAACTTGACCTATATACGAAGCAAATCATTTGGATCATAGTGAAAATTCACTTCAGACAGCAAAAATTATTTGGGTTATAATAGAAACTTGAATTATGTAATTAGGCGATTATTATTAGTATGGACAAACCATACGGCAGCATGCACTGATTATACGATATGCACATGTTTGATACGGATACTTGTGGTAGATTATGCATCAGCAGACAAGTACTTGAGGAGGCATTCCTTGAAAGAGGAGAGGGAGCTAACGTGTGTTATACATGTAGGCAGTGTGTTCCAGAAAGATGCGCCTGAGAAAGATACACTGGTTTTAAATAGATCTATCCTTGGGCGAGGTGTAATTAAAGTTTCGCCTTGAAGTAGAATAACCTGAACTTGTCTTGGTAAAGAGCTTACCAAGATATTCTGGGTGAATCTCATTCCAGATTTTATACATAACCACACCCTTGTTTAAGAGGTGATGCTTGCTAAGAGGTAGCATTTTCAGTTTTTCAAGTCTTTCGTCAGTTGTTAGGGCTGAATCAGGCAGGATATGTTTCGCTGCTCTCCGATGCAGGGAGTTAAGCCTCTTCAAGAGAGAGAGAGAGAGAGAGAGAGAGAGAGAGAGAGAGAGAGAGAGAGAGAGAGAGAGAGAGAGAGAGAGAGAGAGAGAGACAGAGACAGAGACAGAGACAGAGACAGAGACAGAGACGGAGACAGAGAAAGAGATTATTAATAAATAACCATGCATGTATTATTTGTATTTCAGATTGAATGGTCACTGCACATGCCACAAGCCTGGGGAGTATTGATATCAAGAGGCGCCAAGATCGCATCTGTCCCAATAATAAAACCATGGTGTGCTGGCCAGGCCATCGGAGCAGTGGACGAAAAGGCCCATAACACGCCACATCAACTCAAGCAAGAAGTAAGCATCACCTAAAATAAAATCAACACTTATATCATGCACATGTGAAATTATATATTTTTTTATATTTATATTTTTCACACGTCATCAGCGTGTGATTTGCCAGGTACGGACCAGTGAATCCCTACAGAGCGGTACCACTGTTAAAACCCTTCACAGCTCTCTCACGCTGAGGGTCACCAAATACAGGAACAGAGAGGCGATCACGTGCACTTCAAAAATATCCGATGACATGCAGACGAGCGTCTGGACACTCGCTGTTTACAGTACGTCACGATGCGTTATCCGTCAAGAGTATTTCAACAAACTGTTCACATTGGTTTTTAACCCCATTGTCCGCCACTGTACGTGTTTTTTCCGTTTTCATTCAACGACCAAAAGCCAAAACTGCCCGAGAAACCTGGATGCAAATTGATCTAAGCAAGAGGCATGGGGCTCATGAGGATCCATGCCTCTTGCAGTTGAATCGTGTTCAGTTTTTGTCTCCGCAGTTAAGGGGTTCAGCAAAATGTAAAATGTGGAAAAATCGACTGTTTGGTTAATATTCAAAATGGACTGTTTGGTTAATACGTTTGATTTCAAAGTGCAAGATATTATTTAAGATATTCAATTTTCATCATTGCTTTGTTCACATTGTCTTTAAAACTAACCCATTTTCCCGATTTTATGGTTCAGGGACTTTGACGCAGTACATGTCAAAGAATTCAATGCGCCATTTTTGGCTCCCGTGCGATAGCTACAGTGAGTTTATGTAATAGGTCAGTGGTCGTCCGTCCGTCCGTCGTCCGTGGTAAACGCTAACGTTGACATTTTCTCAGAGACTATTCAAAGCACAGTCTTCAAACTTGGCCCAAAGATACATTGTGGCAAGACCTTTCTAAGCATACCGATTTCAGTGACCTCTCTCAAACGTCAAGGTCACAGGGATCATGTAAAAATAGTTCTATATTAAAAATAGCCATATTTTGACTTGTTTTATCTTTTCTCAAATACTTTTTACAACTTCAAACACAATCTTGGTTGAAAGATGCCAGATGGCAAAACCTTCCTATGCATACTAATGGCTCGGATTGGTCAACGACCCATTTTTGAACCAAAATTGTTAACTTTCAAATACAGTTGACAGCTTCGATACCAGACCTAGTGCACAGATGCCTAACGGTAAAACCTTCCTGTGTGTGCTAAATTGGATGACCAAGGTGAAGGGTCACAAGAGATAGGTAAATGGTGATTTCTTTTTGCAGAATTTTAGTTTTATCAGAATAATTATTTGCTCATCTTTTCAACTAAATTTGGCAACAGGTGGCTGATGATAGGACCTTTCTAATGCATATTAATCTGGTACGCAAATCACAAAGGTCAAATGTCACGGGACAAAAGTGTGAAATGCATACATTTTGGTCAAACATGGATTTGCAGGTACAAACATCACCCCTTTACTTGTGTTAGAACACTTGAACACTTTACTTATTTCATAGACCTGTCGAAAAAATCAAGATCACATAGGTCAGATTAATTATGTGGAGTGGCCATGCGCGTGAGCTTTCTTGTTCTTAGTCAGCAGTAGTCAAACAATTAGGCTAGCGCTCGTGCAGCTCCGAGCAAATTTTGGGCTCACGTGCGAAGCAAAAGTAAATCAATGCCTTCGGAGCAAGGTAAATCAGGGTACTTGATGGGTCCTGGAAAGGTTTACAAACACACGTGCAGGACGGAACAAAACCTCACCTTTAACCATTTTAGCCCTAAGGTCACATTTCCCAAATTTGGAGGTGTCAATGACTGCAGCAGGAGATGGTTTGACCATGATAATTCAAGGGTAGTACCAGATAAGCTTGGCGCCTTCAGGCGCCAAGCTGATCTGGCACTACCCTTGAATAATCATGGTCGATTCATCTTCTGCTGTAGGGCGTCGGGGCTCTATGGGTTAAACATTACCGGCAAAGGGAGGTAACAGAAACTCGTTATTCTTTCCAACAGGCAAGCCCAGTAAATCAGTGGTGTCGGGACCAACAGAAGTCTACGAGGGACAAAGCGGGGAATGGAGATAATAATAATAATAATAATAATAATGTACACTTATATAGCGTTTAACCTCCATATGAATGGTGCTCTAAGCGCTTGCTGGTATGCTGGTATACAACAATAAAGGTAAAGGTACATCGGCTCCAGGATCTATGGACATGCGGGTTTTAGCCCCTTGACTTGCCAGTGTACTGGGCTTTTCAAATTACTGTTAAATCCAACGCCATAGATCCCGAGCCGTCAAAAAGAACATGCAGAAAATGTGGTCGTACCAAGAGGTATAAGTCCACATGAGCCCATGCACTTGTCGGGTTCCATGTGGCTCTATGCGTCTTTCTCGGCAGTGAAGGAGATAAACAGTATATCTGTTTATCTGCCTCTAAGTCTGTCTACTCATCTGTTCATTTTCTGTTGATTTGTTTATGTCTTATTTTATTTATTCGCGTTGCTTCTACAAAGGAATCAGGCCATTTGTTGTTTCAGTGCTGGTGGCGCTAGCAGCGCGTTTAACATGTACTGGCAAATAAATGGTGACACACGCATACTGACAGGGGATAAATCCCTGGGCACTGTACTTAAAACCTGGGCGCAGGGGCGGTTAAGACGCCTCACACCAATGCTAAAGGTGCAAGGTTCGATACCCGGTTCCGGCGTCGGACTTTTCTCCTCTAGTACGTGTCACCGTTAATTCGAGCGGACGTCGGGGGTTCTTTATCCGGGTACTCTGGCTCTTCCTCCCTTCCAATGTGGTACCGGTTTCAGGCCAATTTATAAATGTCAAATACAAGCGATCAAAAGTTCCGAAACCTCAGTAGCTGAGCTGACTCTTCGCACTACGTGAATGTCCTGGTTTTGTCTTGTACTGTGTTTGTCTTCACAGTGAATGCATGTGTGTCACGTGAGCGTGCGTGTTGGGTGCAGTTCGCAGCGCTTTGAGCCGATTCGCAGAACTGGGAAAAAGCGCCTATATAAAAACCGTTATTATTATTATTATTATTATTATTATTATTATTATTATTACTTACACGAGACCCCGACACCTGCTTGCCAATGTGAGTTTGAGAATGTTACGTTCCAGCTCTGTGTCAACCCATTCATCCCTGACGCACTACAGCAGAAGATGGATCGACCATGATAATTCAAGGGTAGTGCCAGATTAGCTTTGCGCCTGTCGGCTCCAAGCTAATCTGGCACTACCCTTGCAAAGAAGTACCCAACGGAGATAGAAACACGCTTAGAAAAGACGGGTACGACACAATTATTAATATTTCGGGTAAATACCCTTTGTCAAAATAGACAAACAAACATAGAGATTAGCCGCTACTTATCTTCATTCTGGATTGGCACTACCCTTGAATTATCATGGTCGATCCATCTCCCGCAACCAATGCATAGTCATTAGATGACGCCTCCAAAATTTGGGAAATACGGCCGTCGGGCTGAACGAGTTAAACACTTCGGGTGTTCTGTGTACAAACAGATACATCAACAGATACCTCCCCCAAAAAATAAATAAATAAATTATAAATAAATAAATAAATAAGTAAATAAATACAATAAGATTTTTTTTAATGTAAGAAAGGACTTGAAATACACAAAACGGGATGATGATGATGATAATGATGATAATGATGATGATGATGATGATGATGATGATGATATAGGGTTCTTGTCGGAATGCTCATGTCGTCTGAAAAAAGTACTTGTGATGTACTCCCCGAGTGGGTCTATCTGGAGAGTACGTCCGCTACGATATGGGTGACAATAACGCAAAGCAAGATCATATAAAGAAAGAAACACGCTTTGAAAGTACACAACGCAGCAAATAGACCGACGCCACTGATCCTTTGGAGGCAAACGGTAACGCAATGAAAACAATTTGACTCGTTCAGCCCGACAACCGTATCTCCCAAATTTTGGAGGCGTCATCTAACGACTATGCACCAGTTTGCAGGAGACAGATCGACCATGATCTTTCAAGGGCAGTGACAGATTAGCTTGGCGCCGACAGGCGCCAAGCTAATCTGGCACTACCCTTGAATTATCATGGTCGACCCATCTTCTGCTGTAGTGCGTCAGGGCTGAATGAGTTTGAAAAAAATGGTAGTCACTCGAAAATTAACCCCTTCACTGCCAGTTTTTGTTTTGAAATCTATCATGGAACAAGCCCAAAAGAGCCTCAACCATCTCAAGGATCATGTAAACAAAGGTATGTTTGCAAGAGACATAAATCCTCATGCGCCCCCGCAACTGCGGGGGCGCATGAGGATCTATGTCTCTTGCAGTTGGATCGCTGTTGACTTTCTCGGCGGTGAAGGGGTTAAGTAAATTGTTTTGTGCTCGTCCTTTCAAAGCGCATTTTTTTGGGGGGTGGGGGGGGTGGTGGGGGGGTTGGGGGGGGGGGAGGGGTCCTTTGAGGTACCAGATAACAAGTAGCGTCACGCTGCCCGTATCAGCAGGGACGCCTGACTTTACACTGACGTGTTCAGTGGTGCACTATGACACAGAGTCACAGCAAACAACAGACGTGAGCGTTACTGCCTTCTGGGAGTTTGCTACGGCACCAATTGAGATCTACATGTGTTTTATTTTCTGGCACATAACGAGATCATAACGAGATCACATCAGATCAGTTGAGCTGTTTATGACACGATCGTTCAGATTTCTGCAGGAAACATACGAAGAACTATAAGCAGTGACATTCGTGCAGACCGGCAGATTAACCAACGCTCAAGAGCCAACTTCCCTACTTTTAGGTATAAATCTACCCAACTACATGAACCCACCCAGCCAAAGTTTGTATGTTTTCTTACTTGTTCATACGTACTCCATTCAATTTCACTAGAGGATTGTAAATAAAGAATTACCAGGGGACCCTGATCATTTATGTTATAAGCGAATTTTCTGAGTTTAAAAATCTATCTATCTATCTATCTATCTATCTATCTATCTATCTATCTATCTATCTATCTATCTATCTATCTATCTATCTATCTATCTATCTATCTATCTATCTATCTATCTATCTATCTATCTATCTATCTATCTATCTATCTATCTATCTATCTATCTATCTATCTATCTATCTATCTATCTATCTATCTATCTATCTATCTATCTCGTAGTCTTGCCGACCGTTGGGGCACCACTGATGACTTAACAACCAGCTCCCTCCATTCCTCTCTGTTTTCTGCCATTCTCAGCGTATCGCCCAGCTTCAGTCCTGTCCACTCTGGGATATTGTCCTCCCATCTTTTCCTCTGTCTTCCTCTCCTTCGTCCTCCTTGCACAGTGCCTTGCAGGATTGTTTTGGCAAGCCCTGCTGAACGCGTGACATGCCCATACCACTTCAGTTTGCGTTTTCTCACAATGGCTAATAGGTGTTCATAGGACCCGATGGCTTGCCTGATTCTGCTTCCCACTTCCTCGTTTGTGATGTGATCTCTGTATGAGGTGCCAAGCAGCCTTCGAAAACATCTCATTTCAGAGTTTAAAAATATATACTGTTAAATGATATTACAGATACATCGTTCATGTAGAGACAGTTTATTAACTCATTGGAGACGTGCCATATACGGATACGCGGCGAATCGCCGCATATCCGTATATGGTGCGTCTCCAATGAGTTAAAATGTTTGCACTTTAACGGCGCTAATTTTGTTGTTTCTGTTGTTGCTTTTGGGTGCATTCGCATGGATTCTCGAGCCAGCCTTAGACTTCGTTTTGGCGATGTGGATACGAACCACAAGGGACGCGAAAATAGTGGAACTGAACACTGCCTTTGCACGAATACATGACGTTATTGCTATGTCGCCAATCTTATAGCGACGTCATATCGCTGCTATTATTATTCTTCCGAATAATAATAATAATAATAATTAATAATTACGGTATTTATAATGCCATTCATTTTGTACAAAGATCATAAAATCATAATCATAGAATAGCTGTCGTTATGCGTCCGACCCACAGAGCGTACAAATGTGTCCGTCAATGTTTGTGTGTGCCAGTGCGTGTGGATCAGAGGGTGGATTAGGGTGGAGGGTGATGGATGAGAAGGATGAGCCTCAAAATGGTAACAGCGTTGGGCTCGGCATCCCCCCCCCCCCCTGGTAACTCTGTTCACATATTGATCATCATCATCTTCTTCATTTTTATGTCCCATTGGCACAATAGTGATCAGGGACTAATTCACATATTGACTAGATAAATGTGAATTTATACGAAATTTTTCTCAAGGAACAATGAATTCGTATGACGCAATTACAAACTGTGCCTTCTTTGACGTCAACAACAAAAGCAAAGCTCATGAAAGAAAAACACTTCAGCCGTTGTTCGCTCTGGTGAGTTCCAATTTTATGATCTTTGTACAAAATGAATGGCTTATGTATCGTCTTGTATTTTGAGTACGTTGAACGAAAACGCAGATGACAAGAATAAATTCGTTTATTTAAATTACATTTCCTAATCTTGTTGAAAATTGATAAATAAACCAGAGAAATTCATTCCTACAAAGCACAGTTAATTAAGATCAAAGTACTTGTTGCCCGCATTACAGCAAATTAGTGCACGTTTTCACTAACAGAGAAGCAAAATAGAACTGTGTAGTTTTCCGTTCAAAAACAAGCATGCCCACTCCAAAAGTACCCACTTTTTTAGTTAACCCATTCAGCCCTGACGCACTACAGCAGGAGATGAGTCGACCACTATAATTCAAGGGTAGTGCTAGATTACCTTGGCGCCTGTCGGCGCCAAGCTAATCTTGCACTGCCCTTGAATTACCATGGTCGACAGGAATCACCGCGACCAAAAGCCCTAACGACAGCGAAAGGGTTAATTCCTATTTACACATTTGCCCATGTTTTTGCTTGTCTTAAATCTTGCTTTGCTTCCCTAGGCTTTGCATTGCTTTGATATTTGCTTTGCCATGCATGGATTGTCAATATTTTCATTGCATGTAACATACAGTGTAGTGCCAACTGTTGTGATGGGTTGACGGGTTTTGTACCATGGCAACAAAACAACGCTACACTGTCTGGATATCTGTGACGCCATTTCTGTTTCAAGTGGCGGGGCAGTCTGGTAAGAATGTATAGTGCGTTTAACGCGTTCAACCCCCAAGGCCGTATTTCCCACATTTTGGAGGCGTCATCTAACGACTATGCACCAGTTGCAGGAGATGGCTCGACCATGATAATTCAAGGGTAGTGCCAGATTAGCTAGGAGCCTTCAACAAAAGTGAAGAGAGTTTTTGAAAAAAATGTGCGTACAATCCCCAAGACAGGTTTGCTCAGGTACTGTGGCCAACTGTGTATATGGATTGCTCAGGTACTGTGGCCAACTGTGTATATGGATTGCTCATGTACTGTGGCCGACTGTGTATATGGATTGCTCAGGTACTGTGGCCAACTGTGTATATGGATTGCTCAGGTACTGTGGCCGACTGTGTATATGGATTGCTCAGGTACTGTGGCCGACTGTGTATATGGATTGCTCAGGTACTGTGGCCAACTGTGTATATGGATTGCTCAGGTACTCAACTGTGTATATATTACAAAACAGTTGCTCATTTGAGTGACAGTTTGGAAAAGTCAAAGTGACAGATGGTCAGAGAAAGTGGTACGTGCTCGCCATGTGGGTTTTGCCATTCTTGTTTACAGTGACGCGGCAAGTGTTGCCGTGGCGTGGGTATCGTGCGTTAGGGGAACCGTACCGTTTTATGGAGCGCACACTCCTTAGACCCACTCGGGAACGACGCCACAGACTCACTTCCATTGAAATGAGATACTATGCGTCTTATTTAAATAGAAGCGTACTGGTGGTGTACTTAGTTCCCGAGTGTGTCTACCTGAGTACACCCACACACGCCAATACGGGAAGTAACACGCCAAAAAGACTTTCATGCCAAAAGTAACTACCGGCCGAAATAATGGCGTGCTACATTAACCTCGTAGGAACTGCCATTTTTCTGATCCCATCAACCCCAGACCAAAAAGGTGACTTTCAGACGCGTAAATTGAAGATGAACCCCCACAGCAGACCTTGAAAGCAGGATACAAGCCACTGAAATGATATGTTTTCGAATGCTGCTTGGCATTTCATACAGAGATCACATCACGAACAAGGATGTGGGAAGCAGAATCAGGGAAGCCATCGGGTCTAATGAAGACATATTAGCCATTGAGAAGAAACGCAAACTGAAGTGGTATGGGCATGTCACGCGTTCAGCAGGGCTTGCCAAAACATTCATGCAAGGCACTGTGCAAGGAGGACGAAGGAGAGGAAGACAGAGGAAAAGATGGGAGGACAATATCTCAGAGTGGACAGGACTGAGGCTGGGTGATACGCTAAGAATGGCAGAGAACAGAGAGGAATGGAGGGAGCTGGTTGCCAAGTCATCAGTGGTATCCCAACGGTCGGCAAGACTACGGGATATAGATAGATAGATAGAAATTGAAAATAACAGCCCAGCAAAGAAAAAAACACGCTTAGAAAAGACAAAAAAAAAAAAATACAACAGAGTTATCAAATTTCAAAATACACATGTAAACAAAGACACAATTTGCTACTTATCTTTGATAAAGGTAAAGGGCAACTCTTTCTACTTGCCTCCATCAAAATATAAGTAAAATAATAATAATAATAATAATACGTAGTATTTATACGGCGCATTTCTCATATTTAAAATATAACTCAATGAACCCAACAAGCACGCTCACGTGAATCACGCGCATTCCCTCACACACTGTACATAAACACACAAACATTCACGTTCACGTAATCACGCGCATTCCCTCACACACTGTACATAAACACACAAACATTCACGTTCAAGAGAGCTACTGAAATTTTTGGAAATTTAAATCTTGTTTTATAATTTGGAAATTGGATTAAGTGGACTGGAATTAATACCAAATTTGTGGGGGAGGAAAGAGCCGGAGTACCCGGAGAAAGAACCCCCGGCGGTCCGCCCGAATTAATGGTGACACTTACTAGAGGAGAAAAGTCCGACGCCGGAACCGGGTATCGAACCTCGCACCTCTTTCATTGGTGGCAGGCGCTTTTACCGCTGCGCCACGGACCGCCCCTTGGACTAAGAAGAAAATGTAGTACTTGTTTGCATGTCTATTTAACAAATATTCATAAATGGTATTATGTAACTGCATTCTCTAAGCGTGTTTCTTTCTTCGTTGGGATAGCTTATCCCATTTTAAGTACCATTCCGCATAACTCTGAAGACATGTAAGCACCATTTCAGCACCATTTGTGTTTGTTACGCCTTGTCGACTCACCTAATGAACTTTAACAGCAGTTTGGACACGCAGCTAAAGCACAATCGTAATCGCACTTGTTTATTCTGCTCAGTCGTTTAGCGTGTCAGTCTATTTTTAGACGTGTCTCGTACTGAAAGCGCTGTATTTCTAGAACGGAGTGGAGTCATTGCAGGTTACTTGATATAAAAACGACTTGTTCTGAACTGGATTGTCCTGTGTCTAAATGAACCACAACTAGACCTGTGTGTAGTGTTTCGTCACCATCTGTTACTGAAGTGTATTTTTGAACGGTTACGGCGGTAGTGGCCCTTTAACTCATTCACCCCGGCGCCCGTATTTCCCAAATTTTGGAGGCGACATCTTTGCAAGAGATGGATCGACCTTGATAATTCAAGATCAGTGCCAGATTAGTTTGGCGCCCACAGACGCCAAGCTAATCTGGCACTACCCTTGAATTATCATGGTCGACCCATCTCCTGCTGTAGTGCGCCAGGGCTGAATGGGTTATTCCCAAGGCCGCATTTCCAAATTCTTTCCTAACGACTATGTACCAGATGCAGGAGATGGTTTGACCATGATATTCAAGGGTAGTGCCAGAATAGCTTGGCGCCTTAAGGCGCCAAGCTAATCTGGCACTACCCTTGAAATATCATGGCCGATTCGTCTTCTGTTGCAGGGCATTGGGGCTAAATGCGTCATAATTCCCACAGGACAAAGTAAACCTACCCTGCGTGGTCCAACGTCTGTGGCAGTGGTGGGTAGACAGATCACGATGAAATACGAGATCAATACGACCCTCGCCGACAAACTGTTTCCCTTGACGTGGACCGGACAGTTAAGCACCGGATCTGATTTTCAGGCAAGGGATCAGACTGACAGGCACCGGCACACACACACAAGCACACATATTATATAAAAGCTTTCGATGCTGAAAAAATGGTACAAAACGAGTCAGCTGGCTTAGAGAAGCATACACGGAAGGGTGTGTGTGGGGGGGGGGGGGGACTGATGGTATCGCTATTGAGTATTTTCAGAAAATGCAAAGACTGTACTCTGTAAACAGTAATAATTTAACAAATAGTCAACAAAGAAACTGGTTTTAAAGAGAAAAATAACACACAAAGAAAAAGAAGACACCCACCCTACCCCCCCCCCTCCTCCCCTCAAAAAAAAGAAAACAAAAGAAAACAAAAAAGTTTCGGCTTAATGCCTTTTTTCAAAGTGGACGATTATATAAGAAAGTCAAAGCACGTATTGCTATCTTTTAAAGGCATCGTCATCAGTACCACCATCATCATCAATGTCGTCGTCGTCGTCATCATCATCATCACAATCATCAACGATTAAACACTTAGATTTGAAAACTTGCAATGAACGTACTTGACATCGAATGTTGTTCGGTAGCAGCTCCCTGATCCCGCCCCATTTCGTTTCGCTGGCGGGGCTACTTCCCAGACAGACCCAAACTCGGGGGAATATGCCACAAGCACACTTCTATTCAAATGAGATGCAAAGCACAAGTACACCATGCGAAGTATCTCATTTGAATAGAAGTGCGCTTGTGGCGTACTCCCCGAATGAGTCTATCTGGGTCAGTCTGAGGAGTACTCCCGCAAACAGTGCGGTTTGGTTTTCGACAACATCAGCATGTGATTTGCCATGTTTAGACCACAGAACACACGAATGACCTGAACGGTACCTCTTCCAAAACCTACACCAGCACTCTCTGGCTGAGGGTCACGAGGTACATGAACAGGGAGATATTCACCTGCACTGCCAGCCTAGGCAACAGTACCGAGACGAGCAGCTGGGAGCTATGTGTTTTCAGTGCGTCTCCATGTTTCCTCCGTCAAAAGTATTTCAACAAACTGTTCACGTTGGTCCTTAGCAAAACAGACATTGTCAAAAAAGTTTGGTGAATATATTTGATCTATTTGATTTATATTTGATTATTACTGTGGGATATTATGCGTTTCTTATTGCTTTACACTTCCTCACTCCGCCACTTTCACTCTCCAGCGCGTCCAGAACAATGCTGCCCGCCTCGTCCTCAGAAAGAAGAAATCCGACCACATCACTCCCCTGCTCAAACTCCTTCACTGGCTCCCATCCCCCAACGCATCCAATACAAGATTCTGTCTCTCTGCTACAAATCCCTGAACAACTACGCTCCTGCCTATCTCTCCACTTACTTCACCCCTACACTCCTTCCCGCTCCCTCCGCTCTGCCTACGGCCCATGAACCTGGAACACTCTCCCACTCCCTCTCCGTCAGAAACACTCTCTCTCCTCCTTCCAGTCCGCCCTCAAAACTTACCTCTTTCAACAGTTCTAACACTATAACGCTACCACACTCCCCACCCTAAGCCAACTGTTGTAATGTATTTGTGGTACGTGATTTATTGTAAAATCGTGCGCATGCGTGCGCGAGTTGTGAGTGCGCGCTTAGAGTTATAATTATTATAAGATAAACGCATTATTAATACCGTAATTATTAATTATTCTTATTCTTATTATTATTACAGATAATCTATTTCGCCGCCGTCAGATGGCTTAGTCGCCTGCTCGGTGTTAAACCCCAATAACTAACTAATTGTGATGCCCCGCCGCGAGATGGCTTTAGTCGCCTGTTCGCGTTAAACCCTAATAACTAATAACTAACCTTCTGGTGCAGGACCATTAAACAGCACCTTCTCAAAACTTCACAGCGACATTTTTCGTAGTGAACTACTGTCAAATAAGGACGCTTCGAGCTAGGGTCGGTGAGACTCCGAGCTATTTTTTGTTTTTTGTTTTACAGTCCCGTGTTATAGCATTGTCAGTAACTGGGGCTGTTAAAGTTCAGTTGACACTATCTCGCGTGTGTATGCGGCCAACGGCACTTTAACTAGCTCAGTGCCAGCGGACGCAGAGTGTATTACTGCATTCTTGATTGATCCAACACTCAAAACTACTTCTCACAGGAACATGGGTTCAAAGTGGTGTCAGCAAGAGGTATAGATCCTCATGAGCCCCCGCAATTGCGGGGGCTCATGAGGATCTATGCCTCTTGCAGTTGGTTGGTGTTCAGATTTTCTCTGAACTGATCTGTTTATCCCGTATCATACTGAGGCTAAAATCTTCAAATTTGTACACTGCCATAATTATGCAAGCTACATTGAAGTTACGCATTACGCATTATCTGGAATGCGCTTCCCGACCATGTAAAATCCGCCTCCTCGCTAGCCTGTTTTAAAAAGGGTCTCTGCAACTCCAAGTATTTCGTGGATCACTCGTAGGGATGCCTTAACCACTTGTATTATATTTCTCTTTTTATGCTGGGTCCAATTTATTCCCAATTAAGCCTGTTCATTATATTGTGTTATCCTTTTCATTTATCATTTGGACTACTTAGCTCTGTCTATGTGTGGAGAGGGGCGGGGGGGGGGGGGGGTTGTCTGTGAGTTTATGAGTATGTCTGTCTATGTGAACAGAATTGTCAATTGTTTGCAAGTATTATGTTTACGTATATGTATGTATATTTGTAGTTAGTCTTGTAGTTGTTAGCAACGGCAGGTTTGTAAAATGGCTGTGTCGATGACGATGTCAATGCCTAAACCTTTGTAAAATAAAGTTTCATCATTGATTCATTCATTTATTCATTGATTCAAAGTACTTACAGATAAGGATATAGGCCAAAGGCTTTAAGTTTTAAGCTTTAAGTTCAAGGGTGGTGCCAGAATAGCTTGGCGCCTAGAGGCGCCAAGCTATTCTGGCACTACCCTTGAACTATTTTAGTCAGACGTATTTGACACACTGGTGTATTCCGAATGATAAGAATTAAACAGTGCGTGTGAGGCTCCGTGAACAGCACCGGTGACTACCTGCGCAAAAGGGGTATTATAGCAGAAACTCCTCATTTTTCCCCACAGCCCCGCCAAGTAAACCAGTGGTAACAGGGCCAACGGAAGTCTACGAGGGACAAACCGGGGAATGGCTATGCTGGCATGAAACCACAGAGGTAAAGGTACAAACCGGGGAATGGCTATGCTGGTATGAAACCACAGAGGTAAAGGTACAAACCGGGAATTGGCTATGCTGGCATGAAACCACAGAGGTAAAGGAACAAACCGGGGAATGGCTATGCTGGTATGAAACCACAGAGGTAAAGGTACAAACCATGGAATGGCTATGCCGGTATGAAACCACAGAGGTAAAGGTACAAACCGGGGAATGGCTATGCTGGTATGAAACCACAGAGGTAAAGGTACAAACCGGGGAATGACTATGCTGGTATGAAACCACAGAGGTAAAGGTACAAACGGGGGAATGGCTATGCTGGTATGAAACCACAGAGGTAAAGGTACTTGCGCCGACTGCGGTCCGAGGACCTTTTGGACATACAGGTTTTAACCCCTTCACTCGCCAGCGGACGCTGACCGGCGCTTTTCAGTGAAATCATTGTTAAATGCAGGGTCATAGAGCCCGAGCCGTCGCAAGATAGTAGACAAAAAAAGTGGTTTTACCCAAGAGGTGTGGATCCACACGAGCCCCCGCAAATGCGGGTGCTCATGTGGATCTATACCTCTGTCAGCTGGATGGTGTTCAGTCTTTATCAGCAGTGGAGGAGTTATATGTTTACATATCTGTCTGTTGATTTTCGATGGTTTAACCCATTCAGGCCGGACGCACTACAGCAGAAGATGGGTCGACCATGATAATTCAAGGGCAGTGCCAGATTAGCTTGGCGCCTGTCGGCACCAAGATAATCTGACACTACCCTTGAATCATCATGGTCGATCCATCTCATGCAACAGGTGCACAGTCGTTAGTTGACGCCTCCAAAATTTGGGAAATACGTGCCTCGGGTTGACTGAGTTAATAATCCATTCACGTTTCGACTCAGTTGATTCAGCTAACGAGTGAAGTAATTGGCCGTTTCAGTTCTTGTGGCGTCAGTACCACGTTCAGCGTGAAATGGAAAATGAATGGAGGAGATCGAATAGAGGATGGGGCAAAACACTTCAACACGACAGTTACACCTGACCCAGAGCCTTCTAGATACATCAAACCGGAATACGCCTTGCCCTCGTGAGTTTGAGAATGGTGGCAGTTTCCTCACGGCCAGCTCTAGGGTAACCCTTTGCGTGTCGATAGCGCTCTTAGTCGCGATGACTCCTACAGAAATAACAAGTTGACATCCTACCGGAATAACAACCTGACATCCTACAGGAATCACAACCTGACATCCTACAGGAATAACAACCTGACATCCTACAGGAATCACAACCTGATATCCTACAGGAATAACAAGTTGACATCCTACAGGAATAACAACCTGACATCCTACAGGAATCACAACCTGACATCCTACAGGAATAGCAACCTGACATCCTACAGGAATAACAACCTGACATCCTACAGGAATAGCAACCTGACATCCTACAGGAATCACAACCTGACATCCTACAGGAATCACAACCTGACATCCTACAGGAATAGCAACCTGACATCCTACAGGAATCACAACCTGACATCCTACAGGAATAACAACCTGACATCCTACAGGAATCACAACCTGACATCCTACAGGAATAACAAGTTGACATCCTACAGGAATAACAGCCTGACATCCTACAGGAATCACAACCTGACATCCTACAGGAAGAACAACCTGACATCCTACAGGAATCACAACTTGACATCCTACAGGAATAGCAACCCGACATCCTACAAGAATAACAAGTTGACATCCTACAGGAATAACAACCTGACATCCTACAGGAATCACAACCTGACATCCTACAGGAATAACAACCTGACATCCTACAGGAATAACAACCTGACATCCTACAGGAATAACAACCTGACATCCTACAGGAATAACAACCTGACATCCTACAGGAATAACAACCTGACATCCTACAGGAATAACAACCTGACATCCTACAGGAATAACAACCTGACATCCTACAGGAATAACAACCTGACATCCTACAGGAATAACAACCTGACATCCTACAGGAATAACAACCTGACATCCTACAGGAATAACAACCTGACATCCTACAGGAATAACAACCTGACATCCTACAGGAATCACAACCTGACATCCTACAGGAATAACAACCTGACATCCTACAGGAATAACAACCTGACATCCTACAGGAATAACAAGTTGACATCCTACAGGAATAACAACCTGACATCCTACAGGAATAACAAGTTGACATCCTACCGGAATAACAACCTGACATCCTACTGGAATAACAACCTGACATCCTACAGGAACAACAACCTGACATCCTACAGGAATAACAACCTGACATCCTACAGGAGTAACAAGCTGATATCCAACAGGAATAACAACCTGACATCCTACTGGAATAACAACCTGACATCCTACTGGAATAACAACCTGACATCCTACATGAATAACAACCTGACATCCTACAGGAATAACAACCTGACATCCTACAGGAATAGCAACCTGGCATCCTACTGGAATAACAACCTGACATCCTACAGGAATAACAACCTGACATCCTTCAGGAATAACAACCTGATCATCCTACTGGAATAACAACCTGACGCCCTACAGGAATAACAACCTGACATCCTACAGGAATAACAGGAATAACAACCTGACATCCTACAGGAATAACAATCTGACATCCTGCAGAAATAACACCCTGACATCCTACAGGAATAACAACCTGACGCCATACAGGAATACCAACCTGACATCCAACAGGAACAACAACCTGACATCCTACTGGAATAACAACCTGACGCCCTACAGGAATAACAACCTGACATCCTACAGGAATAACAACCTGACATGCTACATGAATATCAACCTGACATTCTACAGGAATAACAACCTGACGCCCTACAGGAATAACAACCTGACATCCTACAGGAACAACAACCTGACATCCTACTGGAATAACAACCTGACATCCTACAGAAATAACAACCTGACATCCTTCAGGAATAACAACCTGACATCCTACAGGAATAACAACCTGACATCTTCCAGGAATAACACCCTGACATCCTACTGGAATAACAACCTTACGTCATACAGGAATAACAGCCTGACGTCCTACAGGAATAACAACCTGACATCCTACAGGAATAACAACCTTATAATACAGGAATAACAACCTGACGTCCTACAGGAATAACAACCTGACATCATACAGGAATAACAACCTGACATCCTATAGGAATAACAACCTGACGCCCTACAGGAATAACAACCTGACATCCTACAGGAATAACAACCTGACGCCCTACAGGAATAACAACCTGACATCCTACAGCAATAACAACCTGACATCCTACAGGAATAACACCCTGACATCCTACAGGAATAACAACCTGACGCCCTACAGGAATACCAACCTGACATCCTACAGGAACAACAACCTAACATCCTACTGGAATAACAACCTGACGCCCTACAGGAATAACAACCTGACATCCTACAGGAATAACAACAACCTGACATCCTACATGAATAACAACCTGACATCCTACAGGAATAACAACCTGACATCCTACAGGAATAACAACCTGACATCCTACAGGAACGACAACCTGACATCCTACTGGAATAACAACCTGACATCCTACAGGAATAACAACCTGACATCCTTCAGGAATAACAACCTGACATCCTACAGGAATAACAACCTGACATCTTACAGGAATAACACCCTGACATCCTACTGGAATAAAAACCTGACATCATACATGAATAACAACCTGACATCCTACAGGAATAACAACCTGACAACCTACAGGAATAACAACCTGATATACTACAGGATTAGCAACCTGACGTCCTACAGGAATAACAACCTGACATCCTACAGGAATAACAACCTGACGCCCTACAGGAATAACAACCTGACGCCCTACAGGAATAACAACCTGACATCCTACAGGAATAACAACCTGACATCATAGCGGAATAACAACCTGACATCCTACAGGAATAACAACCTGACGCCCTACACGAATAACAACCTGACATCCTACAGGAATAACAAGCTGACATCCTACAGGTATCTTGGCTTGACTTCGCGAACGAAGATTCTATAAGGGTTGTCCACGACGTCTGCAGGCATGCTCGTGACTGGAGAGGCCAATCCGTAACAGGTAGGTTCGACCGCAGTGGCTGCAGAGGGAGGTCTGGCCAGGCGGCATCTCTGTTTTTTCTCCTGAGCCGCTTGTCTTAAAGGCCACCTCTGCGAGAGTCCTCAAAGGAGACAGCTGTTTTGTAAATGGTGGAGCGCCAGGTGTCACGGTCCGCAGCGAGTGAAGACCTCTGACGGTGGTCGATTTGGCAGGCACTAAGTGACTTCTTGAGACAGTCTTTCTATCTCTTCTTTGGTGCCCCTCTGTCTCTGTGTCCAGTGGTGAGCTCGCCGAACAGGGTGATCTTGGGTAGGCGATGATCCTCCATCCTGGAGACGTGCCCCGCCCAGCGGAGCTGTGTCCACAGCAGCAAAGCCTCGATGCTCACAGTTTCTGCCTGTTCAAGGACCTCGACGTTTGTGACATAGTCACTCCAGTGAATGCCCAGGATTGTACCCAGCGCAGCGCTGGTGGAAGCGTTCGAGGAGTCGTAGTTGGCTGCGGTAGAGGGCCCAGGACTCGGAACCATACAGCAGGGTGGTGAGGACAACAGCTCTGTACACGCTGATCTTGGTGCCTGTTTTCAGCTGTTGATTGTGCCACACCCGCTTGTATAGACGCCCGAAAGCGCTGTTGTCCAGCTTGGCGTCCGACGTGATGATGCAGCCAAGGTAGGTAAACTGGTGCACTGACTTCAGTTCAGACTCACCGATGGTGATGTGGGGAGGGCGATGCTCTACCTTGGGTGCCGGCTGATGGAGAACCTCTGTCTTTTTCAGACTAACCTCGAGTCCAAAGAGCTGGGCAGCGTCTGCGAAGCAGGATGTTATGCGCTGCAGGGCTCTCTCTGTGTGTGCAACGAGGGCAGCGTCGTCAGCAAAGAGCAGCTCGCGAATCAGTTGGTCTAGGGTTTTGGTGAGAGCCTGCAGTCGTCTGAGGTTGAACAGGCTGCCATCGAGTCGATACCTGTTGTACACTGCATCGTCATCGTCGAGGTCCACTGTGGCCTGCTTCAACATCATGCTAAAAAAGATGGTGAAGAGGGTCGGTGCCAGCACACAGCCCTGCTTCACACCGTTGAGAATGGGGAATAACAACCTGACATCCTACAGGAATAACACGCTGACATCCTACAGGAATAACAACCTGACGTCCTACAGGAATAACAACCTGACATCCTACAGGAATAACAACCTGACATCCTACACGAATAACAACCTGACATCCTACAGGAAGAACAACCTGACATCCTACAGGAATAACAAACTGACATCCTACAGGAATAACAACCTGACATCCTACAGGAATAACAACCTGACATCCTACAGGAATAACAACCTGACATCTACAGGAATAACAAACTGGCATCCTACAGGAATCATCGCGACTAAAACCGCTACCGACACGCACTGGGTCACATATATATTTTGTCCTATTTACGATCAGATAAATCAGCAAATGAATACACATGATGGCATGGCTACAACTTCCCGGCTACATGAGCAATGACCATAGACACAATTTTACCATTTCGAACTTCATTCCGTGTGTTCTTGTTATAGTCTTGGAGTAACACCATTCACATCTGTAGTTTTATTTGAGGTCTCTTCCAAGGTCAGTTGTACGATTGTTCCTTTGTCGCATCCGGATGTGGTAGCGCAACTCAACAGAAACGTCCTCCCTAGATTGCTTGGACTGTCCTCGCTGTCAATAAGCACTATGTAGTTGTCTTTGACTCGTGACCTTGAAATAACTGAATGAGAAAGCTTCGTTCATTTGCGGATGCCTCAGTGAGCTTTGACCCGTATTAGGCACGTGCAATATGATGAAACAAAACATCCAACATATTATGACACAAAATTTTAATTGCTTCTCCTAAAATACTATTATTAACTTCAAATCCAAACTTGGTACAGAAATACCTGATGGTAAGACCTTTCTACGCATACTAATTTAGTGGTCCTCTCGCAAAGGTCAATGGTCATGGGGTGTGTGTCCAGAAATAGGTAACTGTGGGGCCCCCCAAGAAAAAGCTTGATGTTGCCAGCCTTCAGCGTGACGATGTGAAAGCCGCCTTTCAGACAGATTTACAGTGCAGGCTCAAAGACACAGCGGACCCAGTAGACTCCTCCCCTGAAACACTTTGGGAACAACTGAAAACTGCTATTACAAAATCCTCTGCAGAAGTCTTGGGTTTCGCCAGAAAGAAGAACAAAGACTGGTTTGACGAAAACGATGTAGAGATCCAGGAACACCTAGCAAAAAAAAGAGCCGCCCATCAGGCCCACCTAGCCCAGCCTTCCTGCCCTGTGAAGAAGTCTGCCTTCCGCCTCGTCTGCAGCAGTCTCCAGCGCAAGCTCAGAGATCTCCAGAATGAGTGGTGGACCAGACTTGCACAGAGGACCCAGCTTTGTGCTGACAATGGTGACTACAGGGGCTTCTACGAAGCACTGAAAGCAGTGTATGGCCCCAGGCACCTGGTACAAAGTCCCCTGCGAAGCGCGAATGGCCAGGCCGCTGGTCGGAATACTTTCAGAGCCTCTTCAGCGCTGAGCGCACTGTTCAAGAAGCAGTCGTCCTACAAATCCCACACCTCCCAGTAAAGGTTGAATTGGACGAACCGCCCACCGCTGAAGAGACCCTCACAGCCATCCACCAGCTCAAGAGTGGCAAAGCAGCAGGCATTGATGGAATACCGCCAGAGATCT
The DNA here is from genome assembly GCA_036245525.1 of Semisulcospira habei. Classification (NCBI taxonomy): domain Eukaryota; kingdom Metazoa; phylum Mollusca; class Gastropoda; family Semisulcospiridae; genus Semisulcospira; species Semisulcospira habei. The sequence goes on along the minus strand of BTPG01000001.1, from coordinate 339,767,465 downwards.
GGAAACATGGAGGCACAGCACTGCACAACAAGCTCCATGACCTCTTTCTCTGCTGCTGGGAGGAAGGAACACTACCAAAAGATCTCCGTGATGCAGTCGTTATCACCCTGTACAAGAACAAAGGCGAGAAGTCTGACTGTTCCAACTATCGGGGAATTACCCTGCTGTCCATTGCTGGGAAAATCCTTGCAAGGCTGCTCCTGAATCGGCTGGTACCTGCCATCGCTGAAGACCAACTCCCAGAGGGCCAGTGTGGCTTCAGAGCAAACAGGAGCACCACCGATATGGTCTTTGTGCTGAGACAGCTACAGGAGAAGTGCCGCGAGCAGAACAAAGGGCTGTACGTAACATTTGTCGACCTAACAAAAGCGTTCGACACTGTGAGCAGGCAAGGCATGTGGCAGATCCTGGAGCGACTTGGCTGTCCCCCAAAGTTCCTCAACATGATTGTCCAGCTACACGAGGACCAGCAAGGCCAGGTCAGACTCAACAATGACCTCTCAGAACCATTCCCTATTCTCAACGGCGTAAAGCAGGGCTGCGTGCTGGCACCGACCCTCTTCACCATCTTTTTTAGCATGATGTTGAAGCAGGCCACAGTGGACCTCGATGATGACGATGCAGTGTACATCAGGTATCGTCTCGATGGCAGCCTGTTCAACCTCAGACGACTGCAGGCCCACACGAAAACCCTAGACCAACTGATTCGTGAGCTGCTTTTTGCTGATGATGCTGCCCTCGTTGCACACACAGAGAGAGCCCTGCAGCGCATCACGTCTTGCTTCGCAGATGCTGCCCAGCTCTTTGGACTCGAGGTCAGTCTGAAAAAGACAGAGGTCCTCCATCAGCCGGCACCCAAGACAGTGTATCGCCCTCCTCACATCACCATTGGCGAGTCTGAACTAAAGTCAGTGCACCAGTTTACTTACCTTGGCTGCATTATCACGTCGGACGCCAAGCTGGACAAGGAGCTTGACAGCAGGCTGGCAAAAGCGAACAGCGCTTTCGGGCGACTTTTCAAGCGGGTGTGGCACAATCAACAGCTGAAAACAGGCACCAAGATCAGCGTGTACAGAGCTGTGGTCCTCACCACCCTGCTGTATGGTTCCGAGTCCTGGGCCCTCTACCGCAGCCAACTACGACTCCTCGAACGCTTCCACCAGCGCTGCCTGCGTACCATCCTGGGCATTCACTGGAGTGACTATGTCACCAACGTCGAGGTCCTTGAACAGGCTGAAACTGTGAGCATCGAGGCTTTGCTGTTGCGGACACAGCTCCGCTGGGCGGGGCATGTCTCCAGGATGGAGGATCATCGCCTACCAAAGATCACCCTGTTCGGCGAGCTTGCTACTGGACACCGTGACAGAGGGGCACCAAAGAAGAGATACAAAGACTGTCTCAAGAAGTCACTTAGTGCCTGCCAAATCGACCACCACCAGTGGTCTTCGCTTGCTGCGGACCGTGACACCTGGCGCTCCACCATTTACAAGGCAGCTGTCTCCTTTGAGGACTCTCACAGAGCTAGCCTTAAGGACAAGCGGCTCAGGAGAAAAAACAGAGATGCCGCAGCTCAGAACCCCGGCCATACCTTCCCCTGCAGCCACTGCGGTCGAACCTGCCTGTCTCGGATTGGCCTCCGCAGCCACGAACAAGCCTGCAGACGTCGTGGGCAACTCCTATAAAATCTTCGTTCGCGAAGTCAAGCCAAGAGAATTTAGTGGTCCTCTCGCAAAGGTCAATGGTCATGGGGTGTGTGTCCAGAAATAGGTAACTGTTACGTCTAGAGTCGTGGTCGTTGTATCATATCACACCAGACGGCACGCACGTAAGGTTCTTTTAAGATAAAGAAACTTCATTCAGCTGCAACCCGTCACACGTGGCTTAAGGTTGTAGACAATACTGGAGTAACAGTTCCAACAATACTTTATTTCAGCGATGCGATCTCAACATAATGCATTTTGAAATGCACCACCACTGATACAATGTCTCTTCTGCAGATGTCAACACTGGCGACACAATGCGTTTCTCTTACAACATACACCACCGTTACGCTGCGTATCTCACAATGTACAACCTATACGGGCCACGTACCTACGATAAACTGTGTGTCCCTACAACTGACAATGCATGACAATGTACACACGTGCTTCCTAGCACCAACTTTTATAGTAGAACGACTTTCCAGAATAATCTAAGGAATTAATAATAAATAATAATTACGGTATTTATAATGTGCTTATCTTATAATAATTATAACTCTAAGCGCGCACTCACAACTCGCGCACGCATGCGCACGCTTTAGACAACGACTCACGTAACACAAATAGTGAAATACATTACGACAGTCAGCTTGGAGTGGGGAGTGTGGTGATATAGTGCTAAATCTGTTGAAAGAGGTGAGTTTTGAGGGCGGACTGGAAGGAGGAGAGAGAGAGAGTTTCTGACAGAGAGTGAGTGGGAGAGTGTTCCAGGTGGATGGACCGTATACTGAGAAGGAGCGGGGGCCGAAAGTGCTGAGTTTGGTGCGGGGCATGTAGAGGCAGAGAGGGTCGGAGGCGGGGCGGAGGGAGCGGGAAGGAGTGTAGGGGCGAAGTAAGTTGGAGAGGCAGGAGCGCAGTTGTTCAGGGATATGTAGCGGAGAGATAGAATCTTGTATTGGATGCGTTGTGGGATGGGAAGCCAGTGAAGGCGTTTGAGCAGGGGAGTGGTCGGATTTTTTCTTTCTGAGGACGAGGCGGGCAGCATTGTTTTGGACGCGCTGGAGAGTGAAAGTGGTGGAGTGAGGGAGGCCGGAAAGGAAAGAGTTACAGTAGTCGATGCGGGATAGGATGAGAGAGACAGCAAGTTTGATGGCAGCTTCGGTAGTGAGGTATTTTCTGATCTGACTGATGCGGCGGAGGCCTGGGCCGTGGCGGAGACGAAGCTAGTCATGGAAAGAGAGGAATCGAGGATAACGCCGAGGTTTTGGGCCGAGTCAGAGAGGGAGATGAGGGTGCTGTCGAGTTGAAGGTGGAGAGAGGGAGGGAGCTGGGAAAGTTTATAGCGAGTGCCTACCAGCATGGCTTCCCTTTTGTCGTCGTTCAGTTTAAGCTTGTTTGCTGTCATCCAGTTTTTCACGTCTTCGTAGCAGTCGGCCGTGCGAGTCAGTAGTGACTGAGTGTTGTCGAATTTGTCTTTGTCTAGTAGTTGTGAGTCGTCAGCGTAGAGGTGGTGGTGTATGTGGTGAGACTGGATGATGTTGGACAGGGGAGAGGTATAGAGTGTGAAAAGGACCGGTTCCAGGACGGACCTCTGTGGAATTCACACAACACAACCAATCAGAACGGAACACGTAAATGAAACTCATAAAAATTAATTAAAAAAAAAACTTTCTAGAATAACTACAATAGATTACAAAAATTTGACTGCTAATTTCAGCCCCAAATTCTTGTGTGTAATGACGTCACACAAAAGTATGGTAGACCGTTGACGACATTTAATAATACACTGACTGGCTGCTAAATTCACGCGCACAAAAAAATAAATATGACTAAAAATAGAACGTCTCTACTAAAATGTTGCTTACATTTTGACGTCACATGTACGAGGTCACTTTCGAACGTTCTTGTTTATTCTCAGCGAATCTACGCATAACAAAATCGACCGCTCTTCTCCGTGCGACTTTGTTAGAAGCTTCCGGACTAAACTTTGCGTATCATAACAAAACCAAATCAGCCATCTGCGCGAACGATAAAGAATCTTACTGAAAAGGTACGTGATTCGCAACCATGATAGCTCAAATAAATACCGGATCGTTTCCTACGATTAACACATGCATGCTCTCACAGAACAACGCAACCACAAACGTAACAGTGACAATAGCCATATTTTGACAAAAATTTTTTTTTTCTCAAATTCAATTTTTAACATCAAACCGAAACTTGGTATTGAGATATCTGATGGTACGACCTTTCTATGCATACTAATTTGTATGACCCGTATGTCACGTGTCGTAAGTGAGTGAAAAATGCCAGTTTTTGATAGAATTGTACTTTTTATCAAAGATTTTGCAAACTTTTCAATCATATTTAGCATAAAGATAGCTGATGACCCCTCACAAAGGTCAAGGGTCACGTTGGGTTGACAAAGTTGTGAAATAGAGGCATACGTATTGAGAAAACTCTGATTTCGCTGGCACAATAGCCAACCTTTACTTATGAGACACTTGAACACTAGCTCATTTCAGTGACCTCTTTGAAAGGTCAAGGTCACAAAGGCTACACTTATGTGGATTAGTAACACGTGAACCAGGCTTTGCCTTTCTAGTTAAAGTTGAAATGCGACGCAGCGGTCATTCGCCTGATTCGCGAAACTGGCGACAGGAAACAGCAGTGTCTTCTCAGCCGACCACTGTACTATTTGCTACCGTTGCAATGAATTTATAATACATACCCTTTTCGAGGTGTAGACAGAAAGTAGACAGATCGACGCTACTCACCTGCTGGGGGCAAACGGTAACGTAATAGGTGTGAAAACTGAATGGTATTTACGCATTCAGTGCGAGTGGACGGAGATTGTTTTGTGCAGTCTTCGTGAACTCAACACCAAACAACCCTCGCTTTCCCAGGCACATGGATTTAAAGTGGTGCCAGCAAGAGGAATAGATCCTCATGAGCCCCCACAACTGCGGGGGCTCATGAGGATCTATACCTCTTGCAGTTGGGTGGTGTTCACAGTTTTCTCGGCTCTGAACAGGTTAAAGCTGCACCATTCACTCCCAGGCCAAAGCTGCAGTTTCACGCAATGTGTTTGATTGACCTTCCTCCGAAAAGCGGTGTTCGCGACCACAGTGTCTGTTCACCTTTCACCGCCGACTGGGAGGTATGGATAGACCATGAATGAGTTAACCCATTCAGCCCCGGGCCCCTACAGCAGGAGATGGGTCGACCATGATAATTCAAGGGTAGTGCCAGATTAGCTTGGCGCCTGTCGGCGCCAAGCTAATCTGGCACTACCCTCGAATTATCATGGTCTAGCCATCTCCTGCAACAGGTGCATAGTCGTTAGATGACGGAGCCAAGCTAATCTGGCACTACCCTTGAATTATCATGGTCGATCCATCTCCTGCAACAGGTGCATAGTCGTTAGATGACGCGCCAAGCTAATCTGGCACTACCCTTGAATTATCATGGTCGATCCATCTGCTGCAACAGGTGCATAGTCGTTAGATGACGGCCCCAAGCTAATCTGGCACTACCCTTGAATTATCATGGTCGATCCATCTGCTGCAACAGGTGCATAGTCGTTAGATGACGCCTCCAAAATTTGGGAAATACGTGCGCCGGGCTGAATGAGGTAACCCGAAAATGAAGTAATTTGTTTTGTGCTCGTGCTTTCAAAGCGCTGTTGTTTTGGTGTTTTTTTTTTCTATTTTCTTTGTTTTGGTGCTTTTGAGGTACCAGACAATAAGCAGGCTCACACTGAACATATCAGAAGGCATGCCTGACTTTGTACTGACGTGTTTGGGGGTGGACTTCGACTCAGCGTCACACGCTACAAACGACGTGCGAGTTAGTGTCTTAGGTGAGTATTTTATTCTATTACGGCGTAGATAGATGCAGTGTTCGCGACTCGCATTCTCAAACTGTTTGATTCATTGTCACCGAGAGCAAAGCTCTCGGTGACAATGAATCAAACAGTTTTGAGAACTGGAGTGGCGAGGTCTGTATAGAAATGTTAGTATGCGAACACTCCACTTTAATGTTTTATAGAACCTTTCACGACATGAAACCAGATCACCAAAAATCGAACAATGCAGACGACAGTTTGGCCCTAGTCTGTTTGTCCGCGCACATGTTTGAACCGCTAATCGCTGATTCTGTTGAGTTTCGCTGCTTTGTAGAGCAAACAGTGTTAACGTTGGATATCTGCAGCATTAACGATGAATCGTAAAGGTGTGTCTGTTTCACTTTCAGATGTTTTTATTGCTTTTGTGAGGAGCGCGATGCCATTTATTCCTGTGTAGAGTAAGCCGTTGTTGTTTTGCCGTCTAGAAGGATACTAGGGTCTCAGAAAGCACCGCGCGGTAAGACTAGGACTTAGGGTGTGGTGTTAGTTGCTATGCAAAATTGGTCCTGAAAGGCTCTTTTCTATTCTAGTACAGAACCTTTCAAGACCACTTTTATGTATGACACATCCCCGCGCCGTATGTCCTAGTCTTACCGCGCTAAGCTTTCTGGGATATCATGGTGAACCTGTAGCCAGTTTGCAAACTAGAGTGTGTGATTGTTCGCCCAAAACACATATTCCACATTTGAATGGATAAAGCTCGCTTCCTACGTGTAGAAAGGCCAAGCACAATTGGATAATATACCCAATTTCCCATTATTTATTTTAAAATAAGAAGTTTAGATCACGCAGAGTACTTTTGCCTACTAAGGACTTCTTTTGACTTTGTTAACCTTGTCCACAGACTGCTTGGATTCCTAGCAATCGCGTCGTGTATGTTCCACTCCAAAATTGTGCGTCATTGGAGTGGCCTCATTGTTGCTCAATTGTTACATCATTGACTTTGAAGGGGCCCACATATTAAATCCTATGAGGTGCGTTTTCACAACTCACCTGCCATTTTTAAAAACTGTTTTACTTTACTTCGGGATCGAACGTGCCAGTTGAACGTTTGACTGAAATACACACAGCAATAAGTCTGTGAAGAAAATAAATTTCAAAACGACGTCCTAAAATTAGTTTAACCTGTATTCAAGCGATCAGAATAGTAGTCATGTACCTATAGCCTGACCTTGTCCTACTGATCTAGTTTGGAAAGTCACTTCCCTTTTTTAATCTGACCTTCTTTTCAGCTGAGCCAATTTCCACAGTGCCACAGCAGGTTTCAGAAATCACCTCCGGTAAAGTGGTTTGCTTTTGTCTTTGAATTTAGATTAAAAGACGTACTTTTAACCCAATCAGCCATGACGCATTACAGCAGGAGATGGGTTGACCATGATAATTCAAGGGCAGTGACAGATTAGCTTGGCGCCTGACGGCGCCAAGCTAATCTGTCACTGTCCTTGAATTATCATGGTCGATCCATATCCTGCGACTGGTGTATAATCATTAGATGACGCCTCCAAAATTTGGGAAATACGTGCGCCGGGCTGAATGAGTTAAGTCAGTCAGTCAGTAAGTCAGTCAGTTAGTCAATCAAGCAATTAATCAATCAGATCATTCAATCAATCAATCAATCAGTCAAGCAATCTCTCTCTCTCTCTCTCCCTCTCTCTCTCTCTCTCTCTCTCTCTCTCTCTCTCTCTCTCTCTCTCTCTCTCTCTCTCTATTCTTTAACGCACACATCAAGACACATTGTAATTATGCTTCCAATATCTGGGACGGCTGTGGAGACATTCATTTGAAAAAAATTAATTCCCTTTACCGGCGAGGTATTAAGCTTATTCTTCCTGGTTCGTCCCCTACTGATGAAAGACTGAAGGCCCTTAATATTCTACCACTCAGTAAACAATTGGAACTTAATAGATGCTTGCTTGTGCAAAAAAATTCTAAACAATGCCGCCCCTCCCTATCTCCGTGAGCTGTTTTCCCACACGAATAGAGAGAACACGAGGAACAGCTTACTCCATCTCCCAAAACCGAGAATCGACATCTTCAAATCTAGCATATCATTTTCCGGTGCTAAGTCATGGAATAACTTGCCCTCGCATTTAAAGTCTATTTCAAAGTTATCTATCTTCAGAGCTCGCGTAAATAAATATTTGCTGTCGATGTGAATGTCCTATTTTTCTGTTTAGTATGTTGCTCCAGCACAGCAGATTGCTGCAGATTATGTAATAGTTTGACTGTATTAACATGTCAGGCTCATACACGTACATATATTGTTTTAATTCTTTTTGTATTTTATTTTTTATTATTTTTTTTTCTTTTTGATGGTGGGGTGGGGGGTGGGGGGGTGGGGGGGGGGTATGGGTACTTATATATATTTTATCTTTTGCTGTATCGTCTTATGTATTTTTATATGTGTAGAGTAGCAGGACAGTTTGGCATTTATGAAACTGCTTTATCGTGGTTTAGATCATATCTGACTGACAGAACTCAGTGCATAGTTGTTAATGATAAACTATCCAGCCCATGGGTACTTATATATATTTTATCTTTTGCTGTATCGTCTTATGTATTTTTATATGTGTAGAGTAGCAGGACAGTTTGGCATTCATGAAACTGCTTTATCGTGGTTTAGATCATATCTGACTGACAGAACTCAGTGCATAGTTGTTAATGATAAACTATCCAGCCCATCCACCGTGCGCTTTGGCGTCCCACAAGGTTCAGTTCTTGGACCAGTCCTCTTTACCCTGTATGTTCAGCCACTGGCCAGTGTCTTTAACCGTTTCTCTATATCACATCATGCATTTGCAGATGATACTCAACTCCATGACTCATGTTCACCTGATCAGATTATGGACACAATCGAGATCCTTCAGGAGTGCGTCTTGGATACTAAGATGTGGATGACTTCAAACAAATTACAGTTGAATGACGGAAAAACTGAGGCCATGATAATTGCTTCCCCGAGGTTGACGAAGACGCTGACACTCCCCCCGTCATTACAAATCTGTGGTGCCACTGTCCCCTTCTCCCCCCATGTAAAAAATCTGGGTGTCACACTTGATAGTAGCCTGTCCATGCGCCTTCATGTGAACAACGTTTGCAGATCCGCCTATACTGAACTGCGACGTATTGCTTCAGTCCGCCACTATCTGACACCTGAAGCAACTGAAGTACTTGTCTGCGCTTTTGTTTTGTCTAAATTAGACTATTGCAATGCTCTTTTGGCTGGCTGTTCCCAGTGTCTGATTGGCAAACTCCAGAAAATTCAAAACTCAGCTGCTAGGTTGATTCTTAGAGTCCCTAGATCAGATCATATCACACCCCATCTGTCTGCCCTACACTGGTTACCTGTAACGGCTAGGATTCAGTACAAAATTTCATGCATGACTCACAGTTGTATTACCTGTTCCTGCCCACACTACCTTGCCTCTCTTCTCCAGCTGTATACGCCCTTGAGACAGAATTTGCGCTCTGCTGCCGACTCTCGAGTTTTACGTATCCCTCTTGTCAAAACAAAGTCGTTTGGTGGGAGGTCATTCAGATACCAGAGCCCAGTTGTTTGGAATGATCTCCCACGCGAACTGAGATACGTGGATTCGAGAGAGGCATTCAAGCGTGCCCTAAAGACCCATATGTTTTCTGTCAGCTACAAATGACTTTGTCACACACCTGTCATGTTAAAGTCATCTCTATC
>BTPG01000001.1:339745670-339755670 GCA_036245525.1 Semisulcospira habei | reverse complement strand
CTCACTCCTGGTTTCTCTCCTACCTCTCTGACAGACAGCAGTCCGTCACCATCAACGGCGTCTCTTCCAACCCGGTAACGCTCTCATGCGGAGTTCCACAGGGGTCCGTCCTGGGCCCGGTCCTTTTCACACTCTACACCTCTCCTCTGTCCAACATCATCCAGTCTCACCGCATACACCACCACCTCTACGCTGACGACTCACAACTGCAAGACAAAGACAAACTCGACAACACTCAGTCACTACTGACTCGCACGGCTGACTGCTACAAAGACGTGAAAAACTGGATGACAGCAAACAAGCTGAAACTGAACGATGACAAAACGGAAGCCATGCTGGTAGGCACTCGCCAAAAACTCTCCCAGCTCCCTCCCTCTCTCCACCTTCAACTCGATAGCACCCCCATCTCCCTCTCTGACTCGGCCAAGAACCTCGGCGTCATCCTCGATTCCTCTCTGTCCATGACCAACTTCGTCTCCGCCACGACCCAGGCATGCTATTTCCACCTTCGCCGCATCAGTCAGATCAGAAAATACCTCACTACCGAAGCTGCCACCAAACTTGCTGTCTCTCTCATCTTATCTCGCATCGACTATTGCAACTCTCTCCTTTCCGGTCTCCCTCAATCCACCATCTTCACTCTCCAACGCGTCCAGAACAATGCTGCCCGCCTCGTCCTCAGAAAGAAAAAATCCGACCACATCACACCCCTGCTCAAACTCCTTCACTGGCTCCCCATCCCCCAACGCATCCAATACAAAGTTCTGTCTCTCTGCTACAAATCCCTGAACAACTGCGCTCCTGCCTATCTCTCCAACTTACTTCACCCCTACACACCTTCCCGCTCCCTCCGCTCTGCCTCCGACCCTCTCCGCCTCCACATCCCTCGCACCAAACTTAACACTTTCGGTCCCCGCTCCTTCTCCGTCTACGGTCCATCCATCTGGAACACTCTCCCACTCTCTCTCCGTCAGAAACACTCTCTCTCCTCCTTCCAGTCCGCCCTCAAAACTCACCTCTTTCAACAGTTTTAGCACTATATCACCGCACTCCCCACCCCAAGCTGACCGTCGTAATGTATTTCACTGTTTGTGGTACGTGAGTCATTGTCTAAAGCGTGCGCATGCGTGCGCGAGTTGTGAGTGTGCGCTTAGAGTTATAATTATTATAAGATAAGCGCATTATAAATACCGTAATTATTATTATTATTATTATGTGTGGACGCGTGAGTGCGTTTGTGCGCGGCGTATGTGCGTGTTTGTGTTTAGTGGACTATATATTTTGTATTACTGTGCTTTGATGTCTCTTTTTTATGTATATTTTGTACTTAGTTAGTCGTAGTTGTAGCAACGGCAGGTACGAAAAATGACATAGTCACTGACTCTGTTAATATCTTCACCGTTGTAAAATAAAGATTCATTGATTCATTGATTCATTGATTCTCTCTCTCTCTCTCTCTCTCTCTCTCTCTCTCTCTCTCTCTCTCTCTCTCTCTCTCTCTCTCTCTCTCTCTCTCTCTCTCTCTCTCTCTCTCTCTCTTTGCTTTCTCTCAGCTCCAGAACAGCTACTTACTTCCAACAGCCCTGATCCGTCAGTGTATGTAATATCGGATCAACTGTCCATGTTTTGCCAGGAACGATTATCGTCCGATGATACGTTTGGTATCCCCTTTATCGCTGTTCACGAAGTCGGGCGTTATATTACGTGCCTTAAGAACAAGACATCTGCTGGTGTGGACGGTATAAATGGTTATATACTCCACATATCACTGCCTTATATTGTTGAACCCCTCACTTACATTTTTAACTTATGCATACAGTACAATACTTTTCCTGTGGCGTTTAAAAAAGCAAAAGTTGTTCCTATACCCAAGACCAAAGATACTACTGATGTAAATGACCTTCGTCCCATTTCTCTTCTGTCTGTTTTATCAAAGCCACTTGAGAAGCATATTCAAAAGCATCTCCTCCAGTACCTCGAAGAACGGTCCTTGTTAAATAAGTTCCAGTCCGGTTTTAGACCCAAACACTCATGCCACTCAGCATTAGTACGTATGGTTGATTCATGGCTAGATAACATCAACAATAACAAAATGACTGGCACGGTATTCTTGGACCTGAAAAAAGCGTTCGATCTGATAAATCATGAAATCTTGCTGAGGAAACTTAATGTTTATTTCAACAACAACAGCCCGTCAGCCCTTTCATTTTTTAACTCGTATCTTTCTGCGAGAACACAAGCTGTCTATGTAAATGGTAACTATTCCTCAGAGGGTAAGGTAGAGCTTGGTGTTCCTCAGGGTTCGGTTCTGGGCCCATTGTTATTTTGTATCTTTATTAATGATTTACCACTACACATCACATGTGCTAGTGCCGAGTGTGACATGTTTGCTGACGATTCGACGCTACATGCATCCGGTAAAACTGTAGCTGACATAACCAACAGCCTCCAACAGAGCCTACAAGAAGTCTCTAAATGGTGCAGTAGAAATAGAATGATAGTCAATCCAACTAAAACAAAAAGCATGTTAGTCACAACACGTCAGAAACATCAGCTGCAACCCGCGCCTCTAAACCTCTCATTTGAAGCTGTCCCCATAGAGCAAGTACAGCAGCACCGTTTACTAGGGGTAGTTGTAGATAACCAACTTAGTTGGCAGCCTCATCTCATACACATCGGAAAGACAATTTCAAAGAAATTATTTTTACTGTCTAAACTGAAAGCGGTCATTAATCTGAACACGCGTAAACTATTTTTCAATGGATACATCAAGCCCCACATTGATTATGCCTCAACAGTTTGGGATGGCTGTAGCGAGGTTCAGTTCAAGAAAATAAATTCGCTATACAGAAGATCAGCCAAACTCATTATTCCTAGCTCATCTCTACCCACTGAGGCGAGGCTCGAGGCAGCTGGACTCCTTCCTCTTGACAAACACTTAGTATTTAACAAGTGCGTACTAGTGCACAAAGCTCTTAAGGGTAAGGCCCCCGGCTACTTATCGGAACTTTTTACTCTTACTGAGAAGAGATACAGCACCTCTCGGAGCAACCTGAGCATAAAACGGCCCCGCATTGATTTGTATAAATCCAGTTTGTCATACTCAGGTGGTTTCCTGTGGAATTCTATTCCTCTGCATCTACAACAAGTTAATTCCCTAGCTGCTTTTAAAGCAAAACTGTTCAAGCACTTATCCAAGGCAACGTAAATTTAATTATCTCGTGTTGTCTAACCATAATATATTTTTATTTCTTTTTATGCAACTATTATTTTTATTATACCATTTGCGTTCACGTGCCGTTTGTGAGGGAGCTTCCCGTATAGACCTGGTCAGGGGATGCAGTGCCGGTGCACAGTTTATTCAAACGATGTGCTTAGTATGTCATTCGAGTGAAAGTATATTTGTGGCGTGCCCCCCGGATGGGAGTGTCTGGGGAGGGCTCCCGCAAACGGATATTATGACACGTGCAAACATCTTCGTATGGGTACCTGTGTGTTTTGTTAAATCATTGTTGCAGTTTGTAGTGTTGTCGTAATTCGCATTAATTTCAGTTCGATGTTGTTTGTGAGTTTAATGTAGCTTTGCCTGTTATTATATGTCAGTAGATGTAGCAAGGACAGATTGGAAGAAAGGCCTGTGCGCCTAATATCTCAATCCTTGATAAATAAAGTTTCAGTCAGTCAGTCAGTCAGTCTCTCTCTCTCTCTTTCTCTCTCTCTCTCTCTCTCTCTCTCTCTCTCTCTCTCTCTCTCTCTCTCTCTCTCTCTCTCTCTCTCTCTCTCTCTCTCTCTCTTAGATGAGTATAATATTAATGCTGTGCACGTGCACGCGTTTCGTTCTCTTGCTTTTTGCATCGGAGGCAGTTACCTCCATTGTGGTTTTTTCCCGTAGTTTTTCTTCCTCCTCTTCTTCTTCTTCTTATTATTATTATTATTGTTAGTATTTGCATGCTCTGTTTATTTTACTGTTATGTTGTTTGTTTACAGGACAGCTTGTAAGACAGGCATTGAGTTGCCTAATAGCTTTATCCTGAATAAATAAAGATTCATCAAAGATTCATCATCTCTCTTTCTCTCTCTCTCTCTCTCTCTCTCTCTCTCTCTCTCTCTCTCTCTCTCTCTCTCTCTCTCTCTCTCTCTCTCTCTCTCTCTCTCTCACTGCCATACATCGTGACTTCTCAGTTCGCCTGATAAACATAATACTGCTGATAACACGTGAACGTGAAACATTTTCTCTTTCTCCATACATTTGCTAATTGAACGTCTATTGCATTGTCGGTGTCGCTATAATTAATGCTGCTGATTATATGACACTGTCTTAGATGTGGATAAGATTAATGCTATGCACCAATTTATTTCCCTTGCTTTTGCATCGGTGGCAGTTACACATTCTCCAACGCCAGGTTTTTTTAAAACATTTTTATAAAATTTAATTTTAAAAAAATTCACTTTTTGTGTTTGTTAATTTTCCTTGATTTTTTTTCTTTGTATGCTGCGTTTGTTTTCCTGTTGTGTTCTGTTTTGTTTACAGGACAGCTTGTAAGATAGGCATTGAGTTGCCTAATACCTTTATCCTGCGATAAAAGATTTATCGTCATCATCATCATCATCATCATCATCATCATCTCTCTCTGTCTCTCTTTCTCTAAATGGCAGTTTCATAATTACTAACATATGTAACATAATCTCTAAACGAAAATTTACATTTTAGCCAAATATATCACTGAAGTAGAAACACAAACACTGTTCTTCAACGTCCACATCAGGTCACATATCGATTATGCTGCTACAGTGTGGGATAGTGCAAGCGAGGTCCAGGTAAGAGACTGAATACTCTTCATCGTAAAGCCGCAAAACGTATCCTTCCACACCCTAACTCAACTACCGATAATAAACTAAAAACCTTGGAGATTCTCCCCTGAAAAATCATTTAATGTACAAAATGGGAATGATTATGTTAAAACATTGAATAACAAACTGCCTGACTATATTAAGAAACTATTTTCCTTTCCATCATCACCGTAATCTAGATCAAGGCAATCCATTATTGTGCCACAACCTAGAATCGGTCTCTACCTGTCAAGTTTCGCGTTCTCTCACCATAGACTGTGGAACACTTTGCCTAGAAAGGTTACAATATCAACAACGTTTTCGTCTATTAGAGCCAGTATCTTCAATTACCTCACGTTATTATCGTAATATTTTCACTGCGACCCTATATCATGCAGTGTGTTCGTGCGCGATCTTGTGCGTGTGTGTGTTCTTGTGTGTGTGTGTGTGTGTGTGTGTGTGTGTGTGTGTGTGTGTGTGTGTGTGTGTGTGTGTGTGTGCACTTGTGTTTCTTTCTTAATTTTGTATTTTTTTTTCAAATTTAATAATTTTTATTTTTAATATAATATTTCTATGTTTTGTGCATTATATGTAGATTAGATTAGCAAAGGCAAGTTCGAAAAATGGTTGTGCCAAACAAAACTTTCACCGTTGTAAAATAATGAATCATTGTCATTGTCATCGTCAGTGTCATTGTCATGCTCTCGCTCTCTCTCTCTCTCTCTCTCTCTCTCTCTCTCTCTCTCTCTCTCTCTCCTCTCTCTCTCTCTCTCTCTCTCTCTCTCTCTCTCTCTCTCTCTCTCTCTCTCTCTCTCTCTCTCTCTCTCTCTCTCTCTCTCGTCCGGGAATGCAGGCGGGTATTTCCCGGTGCTCGTCTGCAGGCATCCTCCATCCTGCCGACCGACAGTTGTACATCAGTACACTGTATCAAAGTGTGTGCTACTTAAATCACAAAGAAATGTTGCCTTGTTGAAGTGTTTAAGTGATCTGTATCTAATAGTCGTGTGCTGATGTTTTCGGAATGAATTATAAGCTTTTTTATTAGTACTCTTTGGTATTGACCGACCCTAACACACACACACACACACACACACACACACACACACACACACACACACACACACACACACACACACAAGAACACACACACGCACAAGATCGTGCACGAACACACTGCATGATATAGGGTCGCAGTGAAAATATTACGACAATAACGTGAGGTATATATATATATATATACAACCTTTGCATAAAGCAGGGTATATTTCCATCTTCTCTAAATATATATATATATATACAACCTTTGCATAAAGCAGGGGATATTTCCATCTTCTCTAAAAACAGCCAAAGTGATCCCACTACCTAAAACGAAAGACCTTGCCGACCCTAACAAGTTCAGGCCCATTTCGCTACTGTCAACACTGTCGAAACCGATAGAAAGACACATTCACACACACTTACAACATTTTCTAGAAAAACACAAACTCATACATCCATTACAATCTGGCTTTCGGCGGAAACACTCCTGTCACACAGCATTGGTACACCTTGTTGACAGATGGCTTACTGCCATAAACAGCAGTCAAATGACTGGAGCAGTATTTTTGGACCTTTCAAAAGCATTTGACCTCGTCAATCATGAAACTTTAGTTCAAAAACTTAATGTCTATCAACTAAGCGCAGACACACTTGCCTTCCTTACGTCATATCTGCATGGGCGTACGCAGTATGTCTACGTGAATGGTAAAATCTCACCTGAAGGGGTGATAGAGCACGGAGTACCACCGGGATCGATTCTTGGTCCATTATTGTTCTCTGTCTTTATAAACGACCTTCCATTACATATATCTGACTCCAGTGTAACTTGCAGTCTTTTTGCAGACGATGGAACACTGGACGTTTCGTCATCAGACGTAACATGTATGGTGAAGATTCTCCAAGACAGTTTAAATGAGATATCTGAATGGTGCAGACATAACGCCATGATACCTAATCCCACTAAAACCAAATGCATGCTGATTACCACACGGCAAAAGCATCAGTTGAACCCCCCTCCCCTTCAACTAACACTTAACGGCCAGCCTGTGGAGCTAGTCAGAGAACATCGCGTGCTTGGAATCAACTTAGACGACAAGTTGTGCTGGCAAGGCCACATTACTAAACTGTGTAAAATAGTATCTAAAAATGTATTCCTCCTGTCGAAATTGAGCCATTTTGCTGATGAGCCAACAAGGAAACTCTTCTACTATGCCCATATTCAGTCACATTTGGATTATGCCTCATCTATTTGGGACGGTAGTAGCGATGCTAATTTAAAAAGTCTGAACTCGCTCCACAGAAGAGCCATTAAACTTATTGTTGACAGACCCTCAGAAGTCATTAATACTGACAATAAGTTCAAGCTGTTAGACATTTTGCCACTTGAAAAACAGTTTAAGTATAATAAGTTGGTGCTCATGCGCAAAATCACCCTATCAGAAACACCAGCCTATCTCAATAGTTTGTTCCACTTTGCTCATACGAGGTCCAGTCGAACACCAGGGAACAATCTTGTTGTACCGATGCCTCGACTGGACATTTATAGGTCGTCGTTGTCCTATTCTGGTGCAAAGTTGTGGAACTCCATTCCTGCGGATGTTAGAGCCGCGCCATCGCTTAAAACTTACAAGACCGAGCTGCTCAAACATCTAGACAAAACTTAATTTTTCTTTTATTTTTTATTTTTATTTTTATTTTTACATGTAGCACTCCATGCCTTATGCGGCATTTCCCGGATAGTCTGCATTCTCTTCTAACATTTATGAACGCATGTCATATACCGCTGGCATTCCAGCAAGACGCATTATGTACTATCCATGACCCCATGGGCTCGGCTGGCCAGACGGGATGCCGTCCATAGACACAGCATTGGGCGCTCGCGAGGCTTGGCAGTGCTGTGGTTTCTTCGCGTCGACCGGCGCGCGCGGTGGTTGCGGGATCGCTATACTCTTGGCTTGACTTCGCGAACGAAGATTTTATAGGAGTTGCCCACGACGTCTGCAGGTTTGTTCGTGGCTGCGGAGGCCAATCCGAGACAGGCAGGTTCGACCGCAGTGGCTGCAGGGGAAGGTATGGCCAGGGTTCTGAGCTGCGGCATCTCTGTTTTTTTCTCCTGAGCCGCTTGTCCTTAAGGCTAGCTCTGTGAGAGTCCTCAAAGGAGACAGCTGCCTTGTAAATGGTGGAGCGCCAGGTGTCACGGTCCGCAGCAAGCGAAGACCACTGGTGGTGGTCGATTTGGCAGGCACTAAGTGACTTCTTGAGACAGTCTTTGTATCTCTTCTTTGGTGCCCCTCTGTCACGGTGTCCAGTAGCAAGCTCGCCGAACAGGGTGATCTTTGGTAGGCGATGATCCTCCATCCTGGAGACATGCCCCGCCCAGCGGAGCTGTGTCCGCAGCAGCAAAGCCTCGATGCTCACAGTTTCAGCCTGTTCAAGGACCTCGACGTTGGTGACATAGTCACTCCAGTGAATGACCAGGATGGTACGCAGGCAGCGCTGGTGGAAGCGTTCGAGGAGTCGTAGTTGGCTGCGGTAGAGGGCCCAAGACTCGGAACCATACAGCAGGGTGGTGAGGACCACAGCTCTGTACACGCTGATCTTGGTGCCTGTTCTAATTCCATGGCAGACTATAGCATCTAGCTGTGCGCGGTTTAGTGGCGCGGGGAGGCCGCTATCGCGTGTGTGTGCGGGTGTGTGTTTATCTGTGTCAGTGTGTGCAAGTGTATGTGTGTGCACGCGCGCATTCCTGCGTGCTTGCGCACGCGCGCGCGCGTGTGTGTGTGTACGAGTGTGTGTGTGTGCGTGCGTGTGTGTGTGTGTGTGTGTGTGTGTGTGTGTGTGTGTGTGTGTGTGTGTGTGTGTGTGTGTGTGTGTGTATGCCTGTTTATGTTTGTTGGAGTGAGCCGCCGAGTTGATTTTTATGATGAGACCAATAGCGGTTTTATGTACAAAATCCTTTATACTTTTTATATTTGCTGTAGTATAGTTTTAAGGGATAGAATGTATGTGTACATGATATACTGATGTGTGTGTATGTGTGTGTCAGTGCGTGTGTGTGTGTGTGGAGGGTTGTGCAGGCTTGGCTTGGCGCCTGTAGGCTACAAGCTAATCTGGCACAAACCTGTGCACGCGGCAATTGCACACCGGCGCGCGTGTGTGTGTGTGTACGTTATTTTGTTTTGTAGTGTGTAGCAAGGACAAGAATGAAAACAGGTCTGCGCACCTATTCTTTTATCCTTGGCAAATAAAGTTTCATTTCATTTCATTTCATTTCTCTCTCTCTCTCTCTCTCTCTCTCTCTCTCTCTCTCTCTCTCTCTCTCTCTCTCTCTCTCTCTCTCTCTCTCTCTCTCTCTCTCTCTTTCTCTCTCTCTCTCTCTCTCTCGTACATTGCTTTATTAATTGCATATTAATTTAGTAGGTGACATAGTGGGTGACGATGTCAAGACGACAAAGCCTTCCGAAGAGCCCACTGAGGACACCAGCAGATCAGATACCACAACTATCGTCGGATCATCCGTGTCAGGAGTTACTGGCCTCGGATCCTTAATGGCGGCGGCTGTCTGGTTTAAACGACGGCGTTCTCTTCAGGACTCGCAGAGAGTGCAGACGGAACGACAAGAAGTGCAAGACTTGCAAACCACCGGCAACAGAGGCGCTACGTTTGGGACCCAAACAGCACACAGTCAGTTTTCAACATGGACATGAACGACAGCAATAACAACAACAAATCCAACCACAACCATCAAAACAGCTGTAGTAAAGTGTGTGACGTTTACCTCTGTGCCGTGTCCGCGGCCAGAGTACTCCCTAGCTTTTAACCCCTTGTCTGTCGTTAGCGCTTTTTGTCGCGATGATTCCTGGGAGATTGATCGCGACAAAAACCGCTACCAACAGACAAAAGGAACAGCCCCATCTTTAATAATGATGATGATGACGATGATACTAACAATAGTAACAACGCCAATAATAATAATAATAATAATAATAATAATAATAATAATAATAATAATAATAATAATAATAATATAACTAGTAGTAATTTCTTCATCAGCACTATCAACATCAGCAGCAGTGCCATCCAGATACTTCCAGCTGTGTTCTTGATTGCAGGTGAGGGGTCACGTCCAGAG
>BTPG01000001.1:339669953-339745215 GCA_036245525.1 Semisulcospira habei | reverse complement strand
ATGTATGTAGACACGAGAATTCCAGATATTGCTGTACGTACAAGCTTGGAACTTGGCGAAATACTTTATATCAAAAAGCCTCCGAGCATATTGAAATTGGATGTGTGATTGAAGACATACTAGACCGTTTATAGGTAGTCGGATGACCCAGATTAGAGTCCGTATTTACTTGAAATGTTGAATATTGCTAGTTTGGAGAAAGACATTGGATGAGTTCGTTAGCCAGCTCTGTACCCTTTCAACTTCTTCAGTAAAAATTAATTCTTTTCAGAAAAAAAAACACAGCAAAAAACCTTAACTTCTGGAGAAATTCGGAAAAGTGGCGGTGACTTTAAAGAAGCAACTCCGTCACCACGCACTCTATCACGACACGGGTTTTTTTTCTTCAATTTTTGTAGGGGAGTTAAATTTAGAGGGGTGACAGAGGGGTGGTCACCGGGTGTGGATAGCACGGATTGTGGAATTGCTGCCGTAAGAGAGTCGAAGGACAGCGTGACGCACGTGATCGCTCAGTCTGCGCGATCTGGCGGTTCCCGTTTCACGTGTTTTTATATCGCACTATTTTGCCGTAGTAGAAGAAATATTGTGTATTCTGAAATATAGTATTAGTCAAAAGGAGCCATGTGTCACGAAGAACCTTATCGCGGATGCAAGAGCGTTACGCTGAGCTGAGCTTGACGGTTGTGCTTCCGTCGAGGAGGTTCAGTGACTTGTGAACCATATTAATTTTGTTCAGTTTTCATTTGTATTTTATTAATGTTTTATTATATGGTTGACTTTATTTTATAGTGTGTATTGTGTATGTTGAATATTCATGTTGGGGAGTTTGGACGTGTGTTTGTGTGTGTGTGAATGTGATGTGTGAGTGCGTGGTTAGGATTGAGTGAGGATATTTTGGACTGTTGTTAGTTTTATATGTGATAAATGTTGTCGTAATTGTTCTTCTGGTGTTTGTGTTAGTTTGGGTTGGTTGTTCTCGAGTGGTAGCGCTTAGTTCGCGCCCCGGAAGCTGGGGGTCGTGACACACACATTGACGATATACTCTAAATACGACGTAACTTGCTCTCTTTCTCTCTCTCTCTCTCTCTCTCTCTCTCTCTCTCTCTCTCTCTCTCTCTCTCTCTCTCTCTCTCTCTCTCTCTCTCTCTCTCTCTCTCCTCTCTCTCTCTCTCTCTATCTATTTCTCTCTCTTAGACATATTCTTAGTACAAAGTGCTGTACATTGTTCTTTCACGCACACATTACAAGCCACTGTGACTATGCGTCCTCTTTGTGGGACGAATGCAGTGAACTTCATTTAAAAAAAAACTAAACTCGCTGTATCGTCGTTCAGTTAAGTTAATTATTCCTAACCCTACTTCCACGGTCGAGAAAATAAAATCACTTGGCCTGCTTACACTGAAGGAACAACTCAAATTTAACAAATGCGTCATCATGCACAAAATATTTCATTATCAAGCCCCGGAATATCTGCGCATGATATTTAACTTCAGCCCTCGGCATCAACAACATACGAGGAATGACTTGCTTCACTTACCCCGCCCACGGATAGATCTCTACAAGTCAAGCCTTCTATTTTCTGGTAGTTCTGTCTGGAACTCATTGCCATTAAACATTAAATCATTTTACGATAAAACCCATTTTAAACGTGCATTGCACACTCACTTCCAATCAGCATTACTTCACAGTTTGCCATATAAGAATACTACTGCTGATAACACGTAAACGTCAAATATTTTTCTCTTTCTCCTTACATTTGCTAACTGATCATCTTGTCTTGTCTTGTCGGTGTCTCTATACGCTATTGATGCTGCTGATTCTATGACACTGTCTTAGATGAGTATAATATTAATGCTGTGCACGCGTTCGTTCTCTTGCTTTTTGCATCGGAGGCAGTTACAAATTCTCCATTGTCATTTTTTTTCCTCCTTTCGATGATTCCCCTATTGTGTTTTTTCCCCGTAGTTTTGCTTCCTCATCTTATTATTATTATTATTATTATTATTATTATTATTATTATTATTATTATTATTATTATTATTTGCATGCTATGTTTCTTTTCCTGTTGTGTTCTCTTTTGTTTACAGGACAGCTTGTAAGACAGGCATTGAGTTGCCTAATGGCTTTATCCTGAATAAAAAAAAAGATTCATCATCATCTCTCTCTCTCTCTCTCTCTCTCTCTCTCTCTCTCTCTCCCTCTCTCTCTCTCTCCCTCTCTCTCTCTCTCTCTTTCTCATACACACACACACACACACACACACACACACACACACACACACACACACACACACACACACACACACACACACACACATGCGCGCATCTCCAAGAGGCATAGATCCTCATGCAGTTGGAACGTACTAATGGCGGAAGCGCCGTGTGTCTTTATTTGTGTGTGCCGGCGTGTGTGTTAATCAGAGGTTGGCTTAGATAGGAAGGAAATGGATCAGAAGGATAAGCTTTAATATAATTATAAACAACTGTGAATGTTCCAAAAAGATAAACGCTTGTGAGCTCCAAACAATACGGTAGATTTTGGGATGAAATCCTCATCTTGTTCAGTTGGAGATATTTCAACATCAGAATCAGGTCAAAGACAAAAGGTAGATACCCTTGACAGCGAGGACAGCTCTCATATAGAAGGGACTTTGTGGGTTATGGATCATCATATTTTGTTTCTACTGGAGATCAGCCTCAAGTTGCAGGAAACTCTTCTAAGCCAGTAACTGCCAAGCGACTGCATTGCAGCGACAGGGATAAACATATACTGATGAGCAAAAGAAACGCGACATTTTTGGAAACATCCGAGCTTTTGCCAAGCGTTTCTTGCATGGTAAAACCTGAATGCTATTTTTGGGGATTTGTGAGTCTCAAAATAAGTCGCCGTGAATCCGAGACGTTATCCCCTTCCCCCCCTCCCCCCCCCCCCCCCCCCAGAAAAAGTGCATTTAGGATTTGATTGAAGAAGATCATGGAGGGGGGGGGGGGCACCCCTCTCCTCCTCCCCTATGGACCTCTTCAACCAAATCCTAAATAACCTTTTTCTGTCGATCGCGTACAATGAAATCCAGTGGCAGACTGTTATAGTAGCTGCTATATCAACACGCTAGTACCTGATGACCTATGGCATGTTTCTACTCTGATCTCACTGAAATGAGATGTTTACGAAGGCTGCTTTGCATTTCATACAGAGATCACATCACGAACGAGGAAGTGGGAAGCAGAATCAGGCAAGCCATAGGGCCCTATGAAGACCTATTAGCCATTGTGAAAAAAAAAAAAAACCCGCAAACTGAAGTGGTATGGGCATGTCACGCGTTCAGCAGGGCTTGCCAAAACAATCCTGCAGGGCACTGTGCAAGGAAGACGAAGGAGAGGAAGACAGAGGAAAAGATGTGGACAGGACTGATGCTGAGCGATACGCTAAGAGTGGCAGAGAACAGAGAGGAATGGAGGGAGTTGGTTGCCAAGTCATCAGTGGTGCCCCAAAGGTCGGCAAGACTACGGGATATAGATAGATAGTACCTGATGAACTATGGCATGTTCAGGCTTTTGAATTCAGCACTAACGACAGACGTGACTCCAACTCGAGACATCTCTAGGACAGCAGTCTGATTAACTTGACGCCTGGCAAGCGCCAGACAGACATACATCCTTCGTTTTTTTAGACAAACTTTGTTTTCTGCCGAGAAAAGGTGTGCATTATTAATCCGCAAGAGACATAGATCCTCATGAGCCCCCGCGACTGCGGGGGCTCATGAGGATCTATGTCTCTTGCTGACAACAAATGGGACTAAAAAGTGTGCAAGATCCACCTGCAAGAGACATAGATCCTCATGAGCCCCCTCGACTGCTGGGTCTCATGAGGATGCATGTCTCTTGCTGACAACACTCTTTATCCGTGCTCAGTTTGATCAGCTCGGGGCTCTTCGGTGTTAAATTAACAAAGATTCGAGAAACAAAGTTGAGTTCAGGTCGGTCAAGATGGGCTGTCTGCTGTCGGAAAGGCCCATACGCGCGACCCCGCCACCCATCAGAAGTCCTCCCTGAGCTCCTTTCCATATCGCAATAATAATGGTCCGGTTCACCGCGGATCACTCACGTCCTTTCGGGTCTGCGCAAACATCCACTGCCTTTCTCCACACCTGTGCTCTTGAGGCGATCGACTGTGTGGTGACGATACTGGTCTGGTTGACTATGGATCTCTCACGGTCTTTCGGGTCTGCGCGATGCCCGCTGCCTTTCCCCGCACCTCTGCTCAGGAGGCGGTTACAATTTACGAGCACTGCCAGTGAAGGGGTTAATCGATCAAGATCGCGTGTGAACGTACCCCTGTTGCAGACAGACGGAGCTTCGCTCATAGACTGTACAACAGACGTCTCCTGTTGTTGTAACTGGGTCAGTTTGTGTCTAAGCGGTTGGGTGGTCAGCCCTGCACTGAAACCGTTTTTTTTTCCCCCCCTCAGTCTGAGGATACAAACGGAACAGGCATAGAAGAAGGAATAGGCATTGATTCATGAGGCATTGATTCATGAGCCCCTGCATCCTGCAGGGGCTCATGAGAATCTATGCCGCTTGCAGATGGATCGGGCTGGGAGAGCAACGGCATTAGTAATATTGACATCTACCGGATCTATCGTACCTATTCCCAGGAAAAATTCAATCGGCGAGCGTCCGAAAGGCCCCATGGAGAGTGCATCCGACTTTGTTTTCTCGCTAACTCGTTACACTTGCTCTCGTTGGCCTAGCTATTCGCATTTTTCGCTTGTAGCCAGTTATCAAACCAACGGGAGGCTTATCTCGTCATCCGTCTCCTTAACACATTCGGCCCCAGGACCGAAATCCCCGCATTTTGAAGTTGCCCTCTGAAGGGGCTGCATTACAATTCTAGAGGCAGATCGCGCATGATAGTTCACGGGTGGTGCCAGAATAGCTTGGCGCCTATGGGCGCCAAGCTATTCTGGCACCACCCTTGAACTATCATGCTCGATCCATGTCTTGTTGTGGCGCGTCGGCGCTGAATGAGTTAACTTACAGTGCTGACTAAGGCACCCGTTCTTCCCCAAAATATACGGCTATTGTCAATCTCGTTTCTCAGAACGAACACGGCCTCTCCCTTCACACAGTCAAAGCACAAGGCACGAACAAGGAGATAGATAAAGTAATCTGGGTTTGCACCACACACAAAAAAAACCCAACCCAAATCAGGCGTATTGTAATACCTCAGGTGCTAGTTTCTCATATATTATAAATAATAAATAATAATAATTACAGTATTTATAATGCGCTTATCTTATAATAATTATAACTCTAAGCGCACACTCACAACTCGCGCACGCATGCGCACGCTTTAGACAATGACTCACGTACCACTTGACAAACAGTGAAATACATTACGACGGTCAGCTTGGGGTGGGGAGTGCGGTGATATAGTGCTAAAACTGTTGAAAGAGGTGAGTTTTGAGGGCGGACTGGAAGGAGGAGAGAGAGTGCTGTTGACGGAGAGAGAGTGGGAGAGTGTTCCAGGTGGATGGACCGTAGACGGAGAAGGAGCGGGGGCCGAAAGTGTTAAGTTTGGTGCGAGGGATGTGGAGGCGGAGAGGGTCGGAGGCAGAGCGGAGGGAGCGGGAAGGTGTGTAGGGGTGAAGTAAGTTGGAGAGATAGGCAGGAGCGCAGTTGTTCAGGGATTTGTAGCAGAGAGACAGAACTTTGTATTGGATGCGTTGGGGGATGGGGAGCTTATATTACCTGCTTATATTACCTGCTTGTTTTGGCTTGGCTCTGGGTGCGTTTGTTTTCTTCTCTGCTGTCTTCTTTGTCACATATTCACACGCTTTGCTTTCTTTTGCTTTGTATCGATTTGCTTTTTCTTTCATTTCTTGAGCTGTTTAGGTGCTGATGTACTGATTTGTTGATGTACAAATGTATTCATTTGTTCAGACGTACTGATTTGTTTATATTCTGATGTATTACTCTTTTATGTACTGATGTATTTACTCCATTGAGCCCTGACGCACTACAGCAGGAAATGGGTCGACCATGATAATTCAAAGGCAGTGCCAGATTAGCTTGGCGCCTGTCGGCGCCAAGCTAATCTGGCACTGCCTTTGAATTATCATGGCCGATGCATCTCCTGCAACTGGTGCATAACCATTAGATGACACCTCCAAAATTTGCGAAATACGGCCGGGCTGAGTTAATTGGTTGATGTACTAATCTACTGTTTATTTCTGTTTGAATTGATCATACTGTCACACGCTAGAGCCCTAACGGAGAAGGAGATCGGAAATCGACGAGAGTGTCCTGTTGTAAATCAGACGGCCCTGAGTGGAAAGCGCGTGAGGCTTTTATTGTTTCCTATACGCTCAAGAGGCATGCCAAGGGCATGTAATCATCATCTATAATCGTGTCGTTCCAGTTTGTGTTCCCGGTGGTTTAAAGGTTGTATTCATTGTTCTGCACTTTGGCTTACTTCTCAGAGGCTCATTCATAAGCTTCTGAGGACAGGAGTTAGAGATTCTTCTCAGGAGCCTGTGTCTGGCTGTAAAAGGCGTATATTCTCATGAGACCCTGCGAAAGCAGGGACTCATGAGAATCTATGCCTCTCATTGACAGACACGTCCACAAAGAAGCCACCACTCGGGTCCCACGTTCACG
Organism: Semisulcospira habei; assembly: GCA_036245525.1. Lineage (NCBI taxonomy): Eukaryota > Metazoa > Mollusca > Gastropoda > Semisulcospiridae > Semisulcospira > Semisulcospira habei. Next base: position 339,738,556 of record BTPG01000001.1, on the reverse strand, counting down.
AAACACTCTGCCGTTTGCTGGTCTAAATACGTAAACAGGCCCAGGACTTCACCTGTCTGATAGTGTTCTGCTTCCTGAGAATGAGGACACACACACACTCATGCACGCATGCACACACGCACGTACGCACACTCGCACGCACGATCACAGCAATTAAATAATTTAATATAAAACAAAACTGTTCAACGCCCACAATATACGACATAAGTTATGATATTAGTTATATATTCCTCTGTTGTTTACTGCAATCATTTTTGTCATTTTTGTAGGTCGAGGGTGTGTTCATGTTATTTTAATCCCCCGACGCGCAGCTGGGAAAGATAAATAAATAAATGAATAAATGAATACAAAAACTACAACCCTGGCATCAAGACACCCGAGACCGACAGAACATAATGTAAACTACTAACGATTTGTGTTTTTCATTCGTTTTTGGAGAATTTTGTTTGTAGCACGATAGATACTTCACAAATTAAGGCCGATTCAAGATAGGCATTATTATGATTGTCTTCCTTGAGCAGCAGAAGTGGCCCAGGAACCTGCATAAGCATGATCAAGGGGATGATTGGCTATCGAAGTTTTTGACTGGCTACCGAAAGTTACGCCGCGAGCAGTCTGCTTTAACCCCACTAACCCCACGGCCGCATTCCCAAATTGAGGAGGTGTCACCTAACGTCTACAATGCCTAACGCAGGAGATGGATCGACCATGATAATTCAGGGGTGGTGCCAGATTAGCTTGGCCTCTTCAGGCGCCAAGCTAATCTGGCACTACACTTAAATTATCATGGTCGATCCATTTCCTGCTGTAGTGCGTCTGGGCTAAATATACTGACGAGCTAAAAAAATGCGACATCATTCGAGTCATCGGAAACACTGAAGTGTTTAGTATGGCAGCACACTGAAGTGTTTTATGGCAGCACACTGAAGTGTTTAGTATGGCAGCGCACTGAAGTGTTTAGTATGGCAGCACACTGAAGTGTTTAGTATGGCAGCACACTGAAGTGTTTCAGGTGACTCGAATGATGACGCATTTCTTTAACTTGTCAGTATAGGTTAGGTATACTCGAGTTTTAAAAACATTTTCCCCCACCATTTCCAAGTTGGAGCGGACAGCTAATCTCCAACGCACACGCGAATGGTATTCAGATCTGCACAACGTCAATACACACGAGCATGCACACACATATTTAAAACGATCAACAAAACGGATCACTTCCCTCGGGTCGTGCCGGAAAAAGAATGTCACATGCAATGAATATTTCACTGCATCTAAAAAAAATGGTGTACTCAAACAAGGTAAGCTCAGAGTAAACTCATTATAATAATTTTAAACCTGATTCAGCTCTAGATAATTTTATTCAGGAGTAATGTTTGGAGAGAAAATAACAAGCGTCGCCGTGTGACTGCCGGATCACCAAGTACAGGTCAATTTTCTCGAGATTGCATTTTGCGTTTGCAGGGCCCAATTACAGAACGGCGCCAGTTTGCTCGGCTAGCAGACGACGCGACCTTGCAGACTGTCGACTGCTAGTGCTAGTGCTATTTTTAAAGGACACGGACTTCCAGCTCTCGCTGATTTCGTCCAGGGGGTGGGGGTGGGTGGGGGTTGGGGGGGGGGCCGGGGGTTGGGGGGGGGGGGGGTGTTATGTTCTGACTGTCGACTGGTGGACAATCCTTTTTATACACCGTTGCTAATGAGACTGAAAAACCTAATTGGTCTTGATGAAACCAACAACCTTCGTTTGCCAGCGAGAAACCTCGGCTCATTTGCATGAGTGAGCTTAGTCCTGCGCAAGCCACTAAAGCAAGGTGCTCCACGACAGCGGAGCACCTTGCTTAGTGGTTTACGCAGGATTAAAGCTCACTTAACTGGGCCCAGCAGAATTCAAGGGACTTAATCTGCATAGAAAATCGATTCCAGCTTTGCCACTAAACAGCAGTTCTTTCCCTTGCATTTTAAGGCGCTAGTCTTGATTGACAACTTCTAATTTCTGTTGAAGCCGGATATAGCCAACTCGCAGGGGACTAAGATTTTGTTGTTGTAAGTAGGGACGTTTGTTCTAAGCGAAGTGTCTGACTATTAAAATTGTAATATTAATCACGAAATACCTAGAATTTTTTTTTTAAGTTCATGTACAGGGGCACTTTTATGTAGAATAAGTTGATTAGAGTGGTTCGCGATGGTTTTACCACCAAAACACGCTAGTTTATTTATATCTTACTTTTCAAATTATTAAATTTTTCAGTGGAATCTGCTGCTTTCCAAATTATTGTCCATTGCTCCGACAACCTAAGGTTCCTTCTTTGTAGTGTGGGCACTTGCATTAGCTTCCGTAAGGAAATGAGTTTTTTTTTTTTTTTTTTTTGCCGGCTTTGGATACAAATTTAGGTTTAACCCATTTTGCCTCGGCAAACTGCAGCAGGAACTGGACCGACCATGATCCCCTATGGCACCGGTTCAGACCACTTTATAAAATTTCAAATACATGCGATCAAAATTTCCGAAACCTCAGTTGAGCTGAGCTGACCCTTCGCACAACGTGAATGTCCTGTGTCTGTCTTGTACTGTGTTTGTCTTCAGAGTGAATGCGTGTGTCACGTGAGCGTGCGTGTTGGGTGCAGTTCGCGGCGCTTTGAGCCGATTCGCAGAATTGGGGAAAAGCGCCTATATAATAACCGGTATAATTATTATTATTAGTATTATTATTATTATTATTATTATTATTATTATTATTATTATTATTATTATTAATTCAAGGGTAGTGCCAGATTAGCTTGGCGCCGTCAGGCGCCAAGATAATTTGGCACTACCCTTGAATTATCATGGTCGACCAATCTCCAGCGACTGGTACATTGTTAAAATGTGACCCCTCCACAATTTGCGGCATTGCGGTTAAACGGGTTAATCACTGGGCATCACGTGGGCAGTCTTCGAGTTCATTTTGCATCGATTTATTGTTTCTATGAAGCGATTTTTTTCAAAGACTATTGCAGCAGCTCAAACATTGCTCAGAACCCCGCCCTTGTCGAGTGTCAATTTCGCTCCATTCGACCACCCTGGTACACTAGGCATAAGTAGTTGCAAAATGTGCTAAAATTGCAGTGTCAGTGAGTCAATCACTCAGCCCTTCCAAAAGTGCAAGAGGCATAGATTCTCATGAGCCCCTGCATCCGCAGGGACTCATGCGAATCTGTGCCTCTTGCTGGCCAAAGTCTGGCCCTAATAAAGCTTCATATGATCCATTCAATCGGGTTTGTGTCTGATTGACTAGTACATCTGCGCAATTTACCCTATTCAAACTTTTTCAGCTAGAGCCATTGAATGTCCATGAGAATCCAGTAAAAACGATCCAGTGGCTCTTGAAGGAAAAGGCTCACGGCTTGTCGAGTGAAATTTCTTTGCTTCAACGTGAAAAACAGACGCGACATATTAAAACGTACGTACCGATACTTTCTTAACTCAGTCATTGCTCCCCAGACACATCACAACAAGATATGGATCGACCATGATAGTTCAAGGGTGATGCCAGAATAGCTTGGCGCCTCTGGGCGCCAAGCTATTCTGGCATCACCCTTGAACTATCATGGTCGGTCTGTGTCCTGCACTAGAGTGCAGTCTTCAGAGGACAACGGCAAAAATTTGTGATTTCGGTGTTGGAGTAGAATGATTTTAGGACGTGCCATGCGTCACAGAAAAATCAGTCAAGTGTTCTGCCCTAAGAGATTTTTTTCCCCCATAAATGTGGGCTAGTACGTGACTTTGAACTTTATATCCTACAGCCGTAAGGCTCCAAATCACAGACCAGGGGATCCCCGTTGACCTTGGGCGGTGAGGTTCTAGATTTCAGACAAGCAAACAAACTAGCCACTGACCTTGCCCTGCATTTTCAAGTCACCGCCAGCAGTTTAAGTGGTCCTGAGTTTGGATATTGCGTTGTGGTCTTCGTCTTCAGCCCGCGAAACTTGTTAAGCCCTTCACTAAAGAGAACAAAAGCAACCCAACTACAAGAGACATAGATCCTCACGCGCCACGCAGTTACACTAACTTACCGCAGTTGCAGTGGCTCATGAGGATCTATGTCTCTTGCTGACACTATTTATTTATTTATTTATTTATTGTCATGATCGTCGTCGTCAGCATGGTAGTCGTCATCGTCGTCGTCATCATCATCATCATCATCATCATCATCATCATCATCATCATTTCTTCTTCTATTCTTCTTCTTCTTCTTTTCATTGTTGTACTTGTTGTTATTATTATTTACTGCTGTGGCTCTTTGGCTTTGAATTAAAATAAATCATGCAGAAACACTCTCTGCTGCTACTGTCGATGAAGGGGTTTAAACATGAAGCGATTAGGTCGGATAGCCTGTGGCGACACACATTCCCTGAGCACTTCGAGGGACGATTACGTCGAAAGTATGCTGTCGCAAACATGATAATGATAAACTGTGACAAAGCAATTTGATATTTACAAGCAAACATAACAAGAACAAACCGTGATGAGATGTAAGCAATTAACTGACCCATGATAGAAATACATCGGTTAGTTATTTAGTTATTTGTGTTTGAAGCGTAGAAGTTTGTACTGTTCTGTTTCATTGATAACTCTTAACACTAGTAACAGCAGTCATTTTCTACCATTAGCAGAGACAGGTCCATCACAGTTCCACACTTTTTGTCCCCATCCACAATTGTTTTAGATATCCTGTTGGGTCTTCATTTCAGTTCTGGAGAAAGACCGACCATGATAGTTCAAGGGTGGTGTCGGAATAGCTTGGCGCCTGTAGGCGCCAAGCTATTCCGACACCACCCTTGAACTATCATGGTCGATCCACATCCTGTTGTAGCGTGTCAGGGCTTTATGGGTTAAATCAGAAAATGGTCGGTGGTAGTCACGGGGTTAACTATACTCAACATGTTATGTGTTTGATACGTCATGCACAAACATTCAAGTGTGGAAACAATTTGATTTGCGTGCCTATCATCGATAACAGCATAGATGATTTTGTGTAATGCTATGCTTACTTTCGTTTATTTTCACTCTTAAAAGTGCAACTTGATGAAATGAGCGAATATCGAATAAAGTTACGCATGATCCTTATTTTGCACGGTGGGATTTACACGAATATTTTCACAATTCTCAATTGCTGTTGACAAAAGTCGTCTGGTTACAATTACTAAATCGGTACACAATACTTCGCCGGCCCTTGGAGCGAGCTCTTGAACATGTGAATTGCAAACTTTACAGCACGTGATATGATATCATCGGAGAATTATCAGTTGACACTGAGAATCATACCTTTACCGTCCTCTCCGTCAGTGAAACAGACATATTCTTGGCAACGGATGATTGACACTAGGACAACTTTCAGTTGGCAAGAGGCGTAGATCCTCATGAACCCCCGCTTGGCGCTTGACGCTTGGCGCTTGACGCTTGGCGCTTGGCGATTGACCGTTGGCGTTTGGCGCTTGACGCTTGGCGCTTGGCGCTTGACGCATGACGCTTGGCGTTTGGCGCTTGACGTTTGGCGCTTGGCGCTTGACGTTTGGCGCTTGGCGCTTGGCGCTTGACGCTTGACGCTTGGCGCTTGACGCTTGGCGCTTGACGTTTGGCGCTTGGCGTTTGACGCTTGGCGCTTGGTGTTTGACGCTTGGCGCTTGGCGCTTGACGCTTGGCGCTTCGCACTTAACGCTTGGCGCTTTACACGCTTGACGCTTGGCGCTTGACACGCTTGACGCTTGGCGCTTGGCGCTTGACACGCTTGACGCTTAACGGGGGTTCATGTGGATCTACGCCTATTTGAAAACGAAAGATAATCGCTGCTTGATGGATGGATGGTGACAATGATGAGAATGATAATGATCAAGATGACGGTGATAATGGAGAGTATGACGATGACGATGATGATGATTACAATGATGATCACGAACAATACAATACAATACAATACAATACAATACAATACAATACAGTACAGTACAATACAATACAATACAGTACAATACAATGCAATGCAATACAATACAATACAATACTATGCCAAGCCATGCCATTCACTGCACTGAAGTGCAGTGCAGTGCTGTGCAATGCAATGCAATACAATACAATACTATGCAATGCAATGCAATGTATCCAAACGCAACTCAACGCAACACAACACAGCGCACTGCAATACAGCACAATACAACGCTCTTGCCGCTTCAAGGGAGGCGGACATGCAGAATGTGTAGACAGGCAAAAGGAATATTCTGGAAGGCACATTCTACTTCTTAAAGCTGCCTTCTCCAGTCAGTGCTTTGCGCGCTAAATTCGTCAACAAAACGGGTTCTCAATGTTTGTCAAGACTTTCCTACCCATCTGTCCTATGTGCGTAGGCACACACAGCAGACGCGTCACTACTGCCCTTTTACGGGAAACTCGCTTACGTAGCGAGGCAGGAGAGGAACGGAAAGGTCTTCCATTTGACGATTAACGTCTTCATTAACACTTTCCAGACGTGTCGCATCCGCATTCGCGGCCTTAGGCCGTGAATCCGGATGTGACACGTCTCGAAAGTGTTAAACAAACGTTAACGCGCTCAGTGACAGCGGACACGGGCTGTGTTTCTGCAGTCATCGTCCATCCAACATCAAAAGCCCTGTCTCTCCCAGGCAGTCATCGTCTATCCAACATCAAAAGCCCTGTCTCTCCCAAGCAGTCATCGTCTATCCAACATCAAAAGCCCTGTCTCTCCCAAGCAGTCATCGTCTATCCAACATCAAAAGCTCTGTCTCTCCCAGGCAGTCATCGTCCATCCAACATCAAAAGCTCTGTCTCTCCCAGGCAGTCATCGTCCATCCAACATCAAAAGCCCTGTCTCTCCCAGGCAGTCATCGTCCATCCAACATCAAAAGCTCTGTCTCTCCCAGGCAGTCATCGTCCATCCAACATCAAAAGCCCTGTCTCTCCCAGGCAGTCATCGTCCATCCAACATCAAAAGCTCTGTCTCTCCCAGGCAGTCATCGTCCATCCAACATCAAAAGCTCTGTCTCTCCCAGGCAGTCATCGTCCATCCAACATCAAAAGCTCTGTCTCTCCCAGGCAGTCATCGTCCATCCAACATCAAAAGCTCTGTCTCTCCCAGGCAGTCATCGTCCATCCAACATCAAAAGCTCTGTCTCTCCCAGGCAGTCATCGTCCATCCAACATCAAAAGCTCTGTCTCTCCCAGGCAGTCATCGTCCATCCAACATCAAAAGCTCTGTCTCTCCCAGGCAGTCATCGTCCATCCAACATCAAAAGCTCTGTCTCTCCCAGGCAGTCATCGTCCATCCAACATCAAAAGCTCTGTCTCTCCCAGGCAGTCATCGTCCATCCAACATCAAAAGCTCTGTCTCTCCCAGGCAGTCATCGTCCATCCAACATCAAAAGCTCTGTCTCTCCCAGGCAGTCATCGTCCATCCAACATCAAAAGCTCTGTCTCTCCCAGGCAGTCATCGTCCATCCAACATCAAAAGCTCTGTCTCTCCCAGGCAGTCATCGTCCATCCAACATCAAAAGCTCTGTCTCTCCCAGGCAGTCATCGTCCATCCAACATCAAAAGCTCTGTCTCTCCCAGGCAGTCATCGTCCATCCAACATCAAAAGCTCTGTCTCTCCCAGGCAGTCATCGTCCATCCAACATCAAAAGCTCTGTCTCTCCCAGGCAGTCATCGTCCATCCAACATCAAAAGCTCTGTCTCTCCCAGGCAGTCATCGTCCATCCAACATCAAAAGCTCTGTCTCTCCCAGGCAGTCATCGTCCATCCAACATCAAAAGCTCTGTCTCTCCCAGGCAGTCATCGTCCATCCAACATCAAAAGCTCTGTCTCTCCCAGGCAGTCATCGTCCATCCAACATCAAAAGCTCTGTCTCTCCCAGGCAGTCATCGTCCATCCAACATCAAAAGCTCTGTCTCTCCCAGGCAGTCATCGTCCATCCAACATCAAAAGCTCTGTCTCTCCCAGGCAGTCATCGTCCATCCAACATCAAAAGCTCTGTCTCTCCCAGGCAGTCATCGTCCATCCAACATCAAAAGCTCTGTCTCTCCCAGGCAGTCATCGTCCATCCAACATCAAAAGCTCTGTCTCTCCCAGGCAGTCATCGTCCATCCAACATCAAAAGCTCTGTCTCTCCCAGGCAGTCATCGTCCATCCAACATCAAAAGCTCTGTCTCTCCCAGGCAGTCATCGTCCATCCAACATCAAAAGCTCTGTCTCTCCCAGGCAGTCATCGTCCATCCAACATCAAAAGCTCTGTCTCTCCCAGGCAGTCATCGTCCATCCAACATCAAAAGCTCTGTCTCTCCCAGGCAGTCATCGTCCATCCAACATCAAAAGCTCTGTCTCTCCCAGGCAGTCATCGTCCATCCAACATCAAAAGCTCTGTCTCTCCCAGGCAGTCATCGTCCATCCAACATCAAAAGCTCTGTCTCTCCCAGGCAGTCATCGTCCATCCAACATCAAAAGCTCTGTCTCTCCCAGGCAGTCATCGTCCATCCAACATCAAAAGCTCTGTCTCTCCCAGGCAGTCATCGTCCATCCAACATCAAAAGCTCTGTCTCTCCCAGGCAGTCATCGTCCATCCAACATCAAAAGCTCTGTCTCTCCCAGGCAGTCATCGTCCATCCAACATCAAAAGCTCTGTCTCTCCCAGGCAGTCATCGTCCATCCAACATCAAAAGCTCTGTCTCTCCCAGGCAGTCATCGTCCATCCAACATCAAAAGCTCTGTCTCTCCCAGGCAGTCATCGTCCATCCAACATCAAAAGCTCTGTCTCTCCCAGGCAGTCATCGTCCATCCAACATCAAAAGCTCTGTCTCTCCCAGGCAGTCATCGTCCATCCAACATCAAAAGCTCTGTCTCTCCCAGGCAGTCATCGTCCATCCAACATCAAAAGCTCTGTCTCTCCCAGGCAGTCATCGTCCATCCAACATCAAAAGCTCTGTCTCTCCCAGGCAGTCATCGTCCATCCAACATCAAAAGCTCTGTCTCTCCCAGGCAGTCATCGTCCATCCAACATCAAAAGCTCTGTCTCTCCCAGGCAGTCATCGTCCATCCAACATCAAAAGCTCTGTCTCTCCCAGGCAGTCATCGTCCATCCAACATCAAAAGCTCTGTCTCTCCCAGGCAGTCATCGTCCATCCAACATCAAAAGCTCTGTCTCTCCCAGGCAGTCATCGTCCATCCAACATCAAAAGCTCTGTCTCTCCCAGGCAGTCATCGTCCATCCAACATCAAAAGCTCTGTCTCTCCCAGGCAGTCATCGTCCATCCAACATCAAAAGCTCTGTCTCTCCCAGGCAGTCATCGTCCATCCAACATCAAAAGCTCTGTCTCTCCCAGGCAGTCATCGTCCATCCAACATCAAAAGCTCTGTCTCTCCCAGGCAGTCATCGTCCATCCAACATCAAAAGCTCTGTCTCTCCCAGGCAGTCATCGTCCATCCAACATCAAAAGCTCTGTCTCTCCCAGGCAGTCATCGTCCATCCAACATCAAAAGCTCTGTCTCTCCCAGGCAGTCATCGTCCATCCAACATCAAAAGCTCTGTCTCTCCCAGGCAGTCATCGTCCATCCAACATCAAAAGCTCTGTCTCTCCCAGGCAGTCATCGTCCATCCAACATCAAAAGCTCTGTCTCTCCCAGGCAGTCATCGTCCATCCAACATCAAAAGCTCTGTCTCTCCCAGGCAGTCATCGTCCATCCAACATCAAAAGCTCTGTCTCTCCCAGGCAGTCATCGTCCATCCAACATCAAAAGCTCTGTCTCTCCCAGGCAGTCATCGTCCATCCAACATCAAAAGCTCTGTCTCTCCCAGGCAGTCATCGTCCATCCAACATCAAAAGCTCTGTCTCTCCCAGGCAGTCATCGTCCATCCAACATCAAAAGCTCTGTCTCTCCCAGGCAGTCATCGTCCATCCAACATCAAAAGCTCTGTCTCTCCCAGGCAGTCATCGTCCATCCAACATCAAAAGCTCTGTCTCTCCCAGGCAGTCATCGTCCATCCAACATCAAAAGCTCTGTCTCTCCCAGGCAGTCATCGTCCATCCAACATCAAAAGCTCTGTCTCTCCCAGGCAGTCATCGTCCATCCAACATCAAAAGCTCTGTCTCTCCCAGGCAGTCATCGTCCATCCAACATCAAAAGCTCTGTCTCTCCCAGGCAGTCATCGTCCATCCAACATCAAAAGCTCTGTCTCTCCCAGGCAGTCATCGTCCATCCAACATCAAAAGCTCTGTCTCTCCCAGGCAGTCATCGTCCATCCAACATCAAAAGCTCTGTCTCTCCCAGGCAGTCATCGTCCATCCAACATCAAAAGCTCTGTCTCTCCCAGGCAGTCATCGTCCATCCAACATCAAAAGCTCTGTCTCTCCCAGGCAGTCATCGTCCATCCAACATCAAAAGCTCTGTCTCTCCCAGGCAGTCATCGTCCATCCAACATCAAAAGCTCTGTCTCTCCCAGGCAGTCATCGTCCATCCAACATCAAAAGCTCTGTCTCTCCCAGGCAGTCATCGTCCATCCAACATCAAAAGCTCTGTCTCTCCCAGGCAGTCATCGTCCATCCAACATCAAAAGCTCTGTCTCTCCCAGGCAGTCATCGTCCATCCAACATCAAAAGCTCTGTCTCTCCCAGGCAGTCATCGTCCATCCAACATCAAAAGCTCTGTCTCTCCCAGGCAGTCATCGTCCATCCAACATCAAAAGCTCTGTCTCTCCCAGGCAGTCATCGTCCATCCAACATCAAAAGCTCTGTCTCTCCCAGGCAGTCATCGTCCATCCAACATCAAAAGCTCTGTCTCTCCCAGGCAGTCATCGTCCATCCAACATCAAAAGCTCTGTCTCTCCCAGGCAGTCATCGTCCATCCAACATCAAAAGCTCTGTCTCTCCCAGGCAGTCATCGTCCATCCAACATCAAAAGCTCTGTCTCTCCCAGGCAGTCATCGTCCATCCAACATCAAAAGCTCTGTCTCTCCCAGGCAGTCATCGTCCATCCAACATCAAAAGCTCTGTCTCTCCCAGGCAGTCATCGTCCATCCAACATCAAAAGCTCTGTCTCTCCCAGGCAGTCATCGTCCATCCAACATCAAAAGCTCTGTCTCTCCCAGGCAGTCATCGTCCATCCAACATCAAAAGCTCTGTCTCTCCCAGGCAGTCATCGTCCATCCAACATCAAAAGCTCTGTCTCTCCCAGGCAGTCATCGTCCATCCAACATCAAAAGCTCTGTCTCTCCCAGGCAGTCATCGTCCATCCAACATCAAAAGCTCTGTCTCTCCCAGGCAGTCATCGTCCATCCAACATCAAAAGCTCTGTCTCTCCCAGGCAGTCATCGTCCATCCAACATCAAAAGCTCTGTCTCTCCCAGGCAGTCATCGTCCATCCAACATCAAAAGCTCTGTCTCTCCCAGGCAGTCATCGTCCATCCAACATCAAAAGCTCTGTCTCTCCCAGGCAGTCATCGTCCATCCAACATCAAAAGCTCTGTCTCTCCCAGGCAGTCATCGTCCATCCAACATCAAAAGCCCTGTCTCTCCCAGGCAGTCATCGTCCATCCAACATCAAAAGCTCTGTCTCTCCCAGGCAGTCATCGTCCATCCAACATCAAAAGCTCTGTCTCTCCCAGGCAGTCATCGTCCATCCAACATCAAAAGCTCTGTCTCTCCCAGGCAGTCATCGTCCATCCAACATCAAAAGCTCTGTCTCTCCCAGGCAGTCATCGTCCATCCAACATCAAAAGCTCTGTCTCTCCCAGGCAGTCATCGTCCATCCAACATCAAAAGCTCTGTCTCTCCCAGGCAGTCATCGTCCATCCAACATCAAAAGCTCTGTCTCTCCCAGGCAGTCATCGTCCATCCAACATCAAAAGCTCTGTCTCTCCCAGGCAGTCATCGTCCATCCAACATCAAAAGCTCTGTCTCTCCCAGGCAGTCATCGTCCATCCAACATCAAAAGCTCTGTCTCTCCCAGGCAGTCATCGTCCATCCAACATCAAAAGCTCTGTCTCTCCCAGGCAGTCATCGTCCATCCAACATCAAAAGCTCTGTCTCTCCCAGGCAGTCATCGTCCATCCAACATCAAAAGCTCTGTCTCTCCCAGGCAGTCATCGTCCATCCAACATCAAAAGCTCTGTCTCTCCCAGGCAGTCATCGTCCATCCAACATCAAAAGCTCTGTCTCTCCCAGGCAGTCATCGTCCATCCAACATCAAAAGCCCTGTCTCTCCCAGGCAGTCATCGTCCATCCAACATCAAAAGCTCTGTCTCTCCCAGGCAGTCATCGTCCATCCAACATCAAAAGCTCTGTCTCTCCCAGGCAGTCATCGTCCATCCAACATCAAAAGCTCTGTCTCTCCCAGGCAGTCATCGTCCATCCAACATCAAAAGCTCTGTCTCTCCCAGGCAGTCATCGTCCATCCAACATCAAAAGCTCTGTCTCTCCCAGGCAGTCATCGTCCATCCAACATCAAAAGCTCTGTCTCTCCCAGGCAGTCATCGTCCATCCAACATCAAAAGCTCTGTCTCTCCCAGGCAGTCATCGTCCATCCAACATCAAAAGCTCTGTCTCTCCCAGGCAGTCATCGTCCATCCAACATCAAAAGCTCTGTCTCTCCCAGGCAGTCATCGTCCATCCAACATCAAAAGCTCTGTCTCTCCCAGGCAGTCATCGTCCATCCAACATCAAAAGCTCTGTCTCTCCCAGGCAGTCATCGTCCATCCAACATCAAAAGCTCTGTCTCTCCCAGGCAGTCATCGTCCATCCAACATCAAAAGCTCTGTCTCTCCCAGGCAGTCATCGTCCATCCAACATCAAAAGCTCTGTCTCTCCCAGGCAGTCATCGTCCATCCAACATCAAAAGCTCTGTCTCTCCCAGGCAGTCATCGTCCATCCAACATCAAAAGCTCTGTCTCTCCCAGGCAGTCATCGTCCATCCAACATCAAAAGCTCTGTCTCTCCCAGGCAGTCATCGTCCATCCAACATCAAAAGCTCTGTCTCTCCCAGGCAGTCATCGTCCATCCAACATCAAAAGCTCTGTCTCTCCCAGGCAGTCATCGTCCATCCAACATCAAAAGCTCTGTCTCTCCCAGGCAGTCATCGTCCATCCAACATCAAAAGCTCTGTCTCTCCCAGGCAGTCATCGTCCATCCAACATCAAAAGCTCTGTCTCTCCCAGGCAGTCATCGTCCATCCAACATCAAAAGCTCTGTCTCTCCCAGGCAGTCATCGTCCATCCAACATCAAAAGCTCTGTCTCTCCCAGGCAGTCATCGTCCATCCAACATCAAAAGCTCTGTCTCTCCCAGGCAGTCATCGTCCATCCAACATCAAAAGCTCTGTCTCTCCCAGGCAGTCATCGTCCATCCAACATCAAAAGCTCTGTCTCTCCCAGGCAGTCATCGTCCATCCAACATCAAAAGCTCTGTCTCTCCCAGGCAGTCATCGTCCATCCAACATCAAAAGCTCTGTCTCTCCCAGGCAGTCATCGTCCATCCAACATCAAAAGCTCTGTCTCTCCCAGGCAGTCATCGTCCATCCAACATCAAAAGCTCTGTCTCTCCCAGGCAGTCATCGTCCATCCAACATCAAAAGCTCTGTCTCTCCCAGGCAGTCATCGTCCATCCAACATCAAAAGCTCTGTCTCTCCCAGGCAGTCATCGTCCATCCAACATCAAAAGCTCTGTCTCTCCCAGGCAGTCATCGTCCATCCAACATCAAAAGCTCTGTCTCTCCCAGGCAGTCATCGTCCATCCAACATCAAAAGCTCTGTCTCTCCCAGGCAGTCATCGTCCATCCAACATCAAAAGCTCTGTCTCTCCCAGGCAGTCATCGTCCATCCAACATCAAAAGCTCTGTCTCTCCCAGGCAGTCATCGTCCATCCAACATCAAAAGCTCTGTCTCTCCCAGGCAGTCATCGTCCATCCAACATCAAAAGCTCTGTCTCTCCCAGGCAGTCATCGTCCATCCAACATCAAAAGCTCTGTCTCTCCCAGGCAGTCATCGTCCATCCAACATCAAAAGCTCTGTCTCTCCCAGGCAGTCATCGTCCATCCAACATCAAAAGCTCTGTCTCTCCCAGGCAGTCATCGTCCATCCAACATCAAAAGCTCTGTCTCTCCCAGGCAGTCATCGTCCATCCAACATCAAAAGCTCTGTCTCTCCCAGGCAGTCATCGTCCATCCAACATCAAAAGCTCTGTCTCTCCCAGGCAGTCATCGTCCATCCAACATCAAAAGCTCTGTCTCTCCCAGGCAGTCATCGTCCATCCAACATCAAAAGCTCTGTCTCTCCCAGGCAGTCATCGTCCATCCAACATCAAAAGCTCTGTCTCTCCCAGGCAGTCATCGTCCATCCAACATCAAAAGCTCTGTCTCTCCCAGGCAGTCATCGTCCATCCAACATCAAAAGCTCTGTCTCTCCCAGGCAGTCATCGTCCATCCAACATCAAAAGCTCTGTCTCTCCCAGGCAGTCATCGTCCATCCAACATCAAAAGCTCTGTCTCTCCCAGGCAGTCATCGTCCATCCAACATCAAAAGCTCTGTCTCTCCCAGGCAGTCATCGTCCATCCAACATCAAAAGCTCTGTCTCTCCCAGGCAGTCATCGTCCATCCAACATCAAAAGCTCTGTCTCTCCCAGGCAGTCATCGTCCATCCAACATCAAAAGCTCTGTCTCTCCCAGGCAGTCATCGTCCATCCAACATCAAAAGCTCTGTCTCTCCCAGGCAGTCATCGTCCATCCAACATCAAAAGCTCTGTCTCTCCCAGGCAGTCATCGTCCATCCAACATCAAAAGCTCTGTCTCTCCCAGGCAGTCATCGTCCATCCAACATCAAAAGCTCTGTCTCTCCCAGGCAGTCATCGTCCATCCAACATCAAAAGCTCTGTCTCTCCCAGGCAGTCATCGTCCATCCAACATCAAAAGCTCTGTCTCTCCCAGGCAGTCATCGTCCATCCAACATCAAAAGCTCTGTCTCTCCCAGGCAGTCATCGTCCATCCAACATCAAAAGCTCTGTCTCTCCCAGGCAGTCATCGTCCATCCAACATCAAAAGCTCTGTCTCTCCCAGGCAGTCATCGTCCATCCAACATCAAAAGCTCTGTCTCTCCCAGGCAGTCATCGTCCATCCAACATCAAAAGCTCTGTCTCTCCCAGGCAGTCATCGTCCATCCAACATCAAAAGCTCTGTCTCTCCCAGGCAGTCATCGTCCATCCAACATCAAAAGCTCTGTCTCTCCCAGGCAGTCATCGTCCATCCAACATCAAAAGCTCTGTCTCTCCCAGGCAGTCATCGTCCATCCAACATCAAAAGCTCTGTCTCTCCCAGGCAGTCATCGTCCATCCAACATCAAAAGCTCTGTCTCTCCCAGGCAGTCATCGTCCATCCAACATCAAAAGCTCTGTCTCTCCCAGGCAGTCATCGTCCATCCAACATCAAAAGCTCTGTCTCTCCCAGGCAGTCATCGTCCATCCAACATCAAAAGCTCTGTCTCTCCCAGGCAGTCATCGTCCATCCAACATCAAAAGCTCTGTCTCTCCCAGGCAGTCATCGTCCATCCAACATCAAAAGCTCTGTCTCTCCCAGGCAGTCATCGTCCATCCAACATCAAAAGCTCTGTCTCTCCCAGGCAGTCATCGTCCATCCAACATCAAAAGCTCTGTCTCTCCCAGGCAGTCATCGTCCATCCAACATCAAAAGCTCTGTCTCTCCCAGGCAGTCATCGTCCATCCAACATCAAAAGCTCTGTCTCTCCCAGGCAGTCATCGTCCATCCAACATCAAAAGCTCTGTCTCTCCCAGGCAGTCATCGTCCATCCAACATCAAAAGCTCTGTCTCTCCCAGGCAGTCATCGTCCATCCAACATCAAAAGCTCTGTCTCTCCCAGGCAGTCATCGTCCATCCAACATCAAAAGCTCTGTCTCTCCCAGGCAGTCATCGTCCATCCAACATCAAAAGCTCTGTCTCTCCCAGGCAGTCATCGTCCATCCAACATCAAAAGCTCTGTCTCTCCCAGGCAGTCATCGTCCATCCAACATCAAAAGCTCTGTCTCTCCCAGGCAGTCATCGTCCATCCAACATCAAAAGCTCTGTCTCTCCCAGGCAGTCATCGTCCATCCAACATCAAAAGCTCTGTCTCTCCCAGGCAGTCATCGTCCATCCAACATCAAAAGCTCTGTCTCTCCCAGGCAGTCATCGTCCATCCAACATCAAAAGCTCTGTCTCTCCCAGGCAGTCATCGTCCATCCAACATCAAAAGCTCTGTCTCTCCCAGGCAGTCATCGTCCATCCAACATCAAAAGCTCTGTCTCTCCCAGGCAGTCATCGTCCATCCAACATCAAAAGCTCTGTCTCTCCCAGGCAGTCATCGTCCATCCAACATCAAAAGCTCTGTCTCTCCCAGGCAGTCATCGTCCATCCAACATCAAAAGCTCTGTCTCTCCCAGGCAGTCATCGTCCATCCAACATCAAAAGCTCTGTCTCTCCCAGGCAGTCATCGTCCATCCAACATCAAAAGCTCTGTCTCTCCCAGGCAGTCATCGTCCATCCAACATCAAAAGCTCTGTCTCTCCCAGGCAGTCATCGTCCATCCAACATCAAAAGCTCTGTCTCTCCCAGGCAGTCATCGTCCATCCAACATCAAAAGCTCTGTCTCTCCCAGGCAGTCATCGTCCATCCAACATCAAAAGCTCTGTCTCTCCCAGGCAGTCATCGTCCATCCAACATCAAAAGCTCTGTCTCTCCCAGGCAGTCATCGTCCATCCAACATCAAAAGCTCTGTCTCTCCCAGGCAGTCATCGTCCATCCAACATCAAAAGCTCTGTCTCTCCCAGGCAGTCATCGTCCATCCAACATCAAAAGCTCTGTCTCTCCCAGGCAGTCATCGTCCATCCAACATCAAAAGCTCTGTCTCTCCCAGGCAGTCATCGTCCATCCAACATCAAAAGCTCTGTCTCTCCCAGGCAGTCATCGTCCATCCAACATCAAAAGCTCTGTCTCTCCCAGGCAGTCATCGTCCATCCAACATCAAAAGCTCTGTCTCTCCCAGGCAGTCATCGTCCATCCAACATCAAAAGCTCTGTCTCTCCCAGGCAGTCATCGTCCATCCAACATCAAAAGCTCTGTCTCTCCCAGGCAGTCATCGTCCATCCAACATCAAAAGCTCTGTCTCTCCCAGGCAGTCATCGTCCATCCAACATCAAAAGCTCTGTCTCTCCCAGGCAGTCATCGTCCATCCAACATCAAAAGCCCTGTCTCTCCCAGGCAGTCATCGTCCATCCAACATCAAAAGCTCTGTCTCTCCCAGGCAGTCATCGTCCATCCAACATCAAAAGCTCTGTCTCTCCCAGGCAGTCATCGTCCATCCAACATCAAAAGCTCTGTCTCTCCCAGGCAGTCATCGTCCATCCAACATCAAAAGCTCTGTCTCTCCCAGGCAGTCATCGTCCATCCAACATCAAAAGCTCTGTCTCTCCCAGGCAGTCATCGTCCATCCAACATCAAAAGCTCTGTCTCTCCCAGGCAGTCATCGTCCATCCAACATCAAAAGCTCTGTCTCTCCCAGGCAGTCATCGTCCATCCAACATCAAAAGCTCTGTCTCTCCCAGGCAGTCATCGTCCATCCAACATCAAAAGCTCTGTCTCTCCCAGGCAGTCATCGTCCATCCAACATCAAAAGCTCTGTCTCTCCCAGGCAGTCATCGTCCATCCAACATCAAAAGCTCTGTCTCTCCCAGGCAGTCATCGTCCATCCAACATCAAAAGCCCTGTCTCTCCCAGGCAGTCATCGTCCATCCAACATCAAAAGCTCTGTCTCTCCCAGGCAGTCATCGTCCATCCAACATCAAAAGCTCTGTCTCTCCCAGGCAGTCATCGTCCATCCAACATCAAAAGCTCTGTCTCTCCCAGGCAGTCATCGTCCATCCAACATCAAAAGCTCTGTCTCTCCCAGGCAGTCATCGTCCATCCAACATCAAAAGCTCTGTCTCTCCCAGGCAGTCATCGTCCATCCAACATCAAAAGCTCTGTCTCTCCCAGGCAGTCATCGTCCATCCAACATCAAAAGCTCTGTCTCTCCCAGGCAGTCATCGTCCATCCAACATCAAAAGCTCTGTCTCTCCCAGGCAGTCATCGTCCATCCAACATCAAAAGCTCTGTCTCTCCCAGGCAGTCATCGTCCATCCAACATCAAAAGCCCTGTCTCTCCCAGGCAGTCATCGTCCATCCAACATCAAAAGCTCTGTCTCTCCCAGGCAGTCATCGTCCATCCAACATCAAAAGCTCTGTCTCTCCCAGGCAGTCATCGTCCATCCAACATCAAAAGCTCTGTCTCTCCCAGGCAGTCATCGTCCATCCAACATCAAAAGCTCTGTCTCTCCCAGGCAGTCATCGTCCATCCAACATCAAAAGCTCTGTCTCTCCCAGGCAGTCATCGTCCATCCAACATCAAAAGCTCTGTCTCTCCCAGGCAGTCATCGTCCATCCAACATCAAAAGCTCTGTCTCTCCCAGGCAGTCATCGTCCATCCAACATCAAAAGCTCTGTCTCTCCCAGGCAGTCATCGTCCATCCAACATCAAAAGCTCTGTCTCTCCCAGGCAGTCATCGTCCATCCAACATCAAAAGCTCTGTCTCTCCCAGGCAGTCATCGTCCATCCAACATCAAAAGCTCTGTCTCTCCCAGGCAGTCATCGTCCATCCAACATCAAAAGCTCTGTCTCTCCCAGGCAGTCATCGTCCATCCAACATCAAAAGCTCTGTCTCTCCCAGGCAGTCATCGTCCATCCAACATCAAAAGCTCTGTCTCTCCCAGGCAGTCATCGTCCATCCAACATCAAAAGCTCTGTCTCTCCCAGGCAGTCATCGTCCATCCAACATCAAAAGCTCTGTCTCTCCCAGGCAGTCATCGTCCATCCAACATCAAAAGCTCTGTCTCTCCCAGGCAGTCATCGTCCATCCAACATCAAAAGCTCTGTCTCTCCCAGGCAGTCATCGTCCATCCAACATCAAAAGCTCTGTCTCTCCCAGGCAGTCATCGTCCATCCAACATCAAAAGCTCTGTCTCTCCCAGGCAGTCATCGTCCATCCAACATCAAAAGCTCTGTCTCTCCCAGGCAGTCATCGTCCATCCAACATCAAAAGCTCTGTCTCTCCCAGGCAGTCATCGTCCATCCAACATCAAAAGCTCTGTCTCTCCCAGGCAGTCATCGTCCATCCAACATCAAAAGCTCTGTCTCTCCCAGGCAGTCATCGTCCATCCAACATCAAAAGCTCTGTCTCTCCCAGGCAGTCATCGTCCATCCAACATCAAAAGCTCTGTCTCTCCCAGGCAGTCATCGTCCATCCAACATCAAAAGCTCTGTCTCTCCCAGGCAGTCATCGTCCATCCAACATCAAAAGCTCTGTCTCTCCCAGGCAGTCATCGTCCATCCAACATCAAAAGCTCTGTCTCTCCCAGGCAGTCATCGTCCATCCAACATCAAAAGCTCTGTCTCTCCCAGGCAGTCATCGTCCATCCAACATCAAAAGCTCTGTCTCTCCCAGGCAGTCATCGTCCATCCAACATCAAAAGCTCTGTCTCTCCCAGGCAGTCATCGTCCATCCAACATCAAAAGCTCTGTCTCTCCCAGGCAGTCATCGTCCATCCAACATCAAAAGCTCTGTCTCTCCCAGGCAGTCATCGTCCATCCAACATCAAAAGCTCTGTCTCTCCCAGGCAGTCATCGTCCATCCAACATCAAAAGCTCTGTCTCTCCCAGGCAGTCATCGTCCATCCAACATCAAAAGCTCTGTCTCTCCCAGGCAGTCATCGTCCATCCAACATCAAAAGCTCTGTCTCTCCCAGGCAGTCATCGTCCATCCAACATCAAAAGCTCTGTCTCTCCCAGGCAGTCATCGTCCATCCAACATCAAAAGCTCTGTCTCTCCCAGGCAGTCATCGTCCATCCAACATCAAAAGCTCTGTCTCTCCCAGGCAGTCATCGTCCATCCAACATCAAAAGCTCTGTCTCTCCCAGGCAGTCATCGTCCATCCAACATCAAAAGCTCTGTCTCTCCCAGGCAGTCATCGTCCATCCAACATCAAAAGCTCTGTCTCTCCCAGGCAGTCATCGTCCATCCAACATCAAAAGCTCTGTCTCTCCCAGGCAGTCATCGTCCATCCAACATCAAAAGCTCTGTCTCTCCCAGGCAGTCATCGTCCATCCAACATCAAAAGCTCTGTCTCTCCCAGGCAGTCATCGTCCATCCAACATCAAAAGCTCTGTCTCTCCCAGGCAGTCATCGTCCATCCAACATCAAAAGCTCTGTCTCTCCCAGGCAGTCATCGTCCATCCAACATCAAAAGCTCTGTCTCTCCCAGGCAGTCATCGTCCATCCAACATCAAAAGCTCTGTCTCTCCCAGGCAGTCATCGTCCATCCAACATCAAAAGCTCTGTCTCTCCCAGGCAGTCATCGTCCATCCAACATCAAAAGCTCTGTCTCTCCCAGGCAGTCATCGTCCATCCAACATCAAAAGCTCTGTCTCTCCCAGGCAGTCATCGTCCATCCAACATCAAAAGCTCTGTCTCTCCCAGGCAGTCATCGTCCATCCAACATCAAAAGCCCTGTCTCTCCCAGGCAGTCATCGTCCATCCAACATCAAAAGCTCTGTCTCTCCCAGGCAGTCATCGTCCATCCAACATCAAAAGCTCTGTCTCTCCCAGGCAGTCATCGTCCATCCAACATCAAAAGCTCTGTCTCTCCCAGGCAGTCATCGTCCATCCAACATCAAAAGCTCTGTCTCTCCCAGGCAGTCATCGTCCATCCAACATCAAAAGCTCTGTCTCTCCCAGGCAGTCATCGTCCATCCAACATCAAAAGCTCTGTCTCTCCCAGGCAGTCATCGTCCATCCAACATCAAAAGCTCTGTCTCTCCCAGGCAGTCATCGTCCATCCAACATCAAAAGCTCTGTCTCTCCCAGGCAGTCATCGTCCATCCAACATCAAAAGCTCTGTCTCTCCCAGGCAGTCATCGTCCATCCAACATCAAAAGCTCTGTCTCTCCCAGGCAGTCATCGTCCATCCAACATCAAAAGCTCTGTCTCTCCCAGGCAGTCATCGTCCATCCAACATCAAAAGCTCTGTCTCTCCCAGGCAGTCATCGTCCATCCAACATCAAAAGCTCTGTCTCTCCCAGGCAGTCATCGTCCATCCAACATCAAAAGCTCTGTCTCTCCCAGGCAGTCATCGTCCATCCAACATCAAAAGCTCTGTCTCTCCCAGGCAGTCATCGTCCATCCAACATCAAAAGCTCTGTCTCTCCCAGGCAGTCATCGTCCATCCAACATCAAAAGCTCTGTCTCTCCCAGGCAGTCATCGTCCATCCAACATCAAAAGCTCTGTCTCTCCCAGGCAGTCATCGTCCATCCAACATCAAAAGCTCTGTCTCTCCCAGGCAGTCATCGTCCATCCAACATCAAAAGCTCTGTCTCTCCCAGGCAGTCATCGTCCATCCAACATCAAAAGCTCTGTCTCTCCCAGGCAGTCATCGTCCATCCAACATCAAAAGCTCTGTCTCTCCCAGGCAGTCATCGTCCATCCAACATCAAAAGCTCTGTCTCTCCCAGGCAGTCATCGTCCATCCAACATCAAAAGCTCTGTCTCTCCCAGGCAGTCATCGTCCATCCAACATCAAAAGCTCTGTCTCTCCCAGGCAGTCATCGTCCATCCAACATCAAAAGCTCTGTCTCTCCCAGGCAGTCATCGTCCATCCAACATCAAAAGCTCTGTCTCTCCCAGGCAGTCATCGTCCATCCAACATCAAAAGCTCTGTCTCTCCCAGGCAGTCATCGTCCATCCAACATCAAAAGCTCTGTCTCTCCCAGGCAGTCATCGTCCATCCAACATCAAAAGCTCTGTCTCTCCCAGGCAGTCATCGTCCATCCAACATCAAAAGCTCTGTCTCTCCCAGGCAGTCATCGTCCATCCAACATCAAAAGCTCTGTCTCTCCCAGGCAGTCATCGTCCATCCAACATCAAAAGCTCTGTCTCTCCCAGGCAGTCATCGTCCATCCAACATCAAAAGCTCTGTCTCTCCCAGGCAGTCATCGTCCATCCAACATCAAAAGCTCTGTCTCTCCCAGGCAGTCATCGTCCATCCAACATCAAAAGCTCTGTCTCTCCCAGGCAGTCATCGTCCATCCAACATCAAAAGCTCTGTCTCTCCCAGGCAGTCATCGTCCATCCAACATCAAAAGCTCTGTCTCTCCCAGGCAGTCATCGTCCATCCAACATCAAAAGCTCTGTCTCTCCCAGGCAGTCATCGTCCATCCAACATCAAAAGCTCTGTCTCTCCCAGGCAGTCATCGTCCATCCAACATCAAAAGCTCTGTCTCTCCCAGGCAGTCATCGTCCATCCAACATCAAAAGCTCTGTCTCTCCCAGGCAGTCATCGTCCATCCAACATCAAAAGCTCTGTCTCTCCCAGGCAGTCATCGTCCATCCAACATCAAAAGCTCTGTCTCTCCCAGGCAGTCATCGTCCATCCAACATCAAAAGCTCTGTCTCTCCCAGGCAGTCATCGTCCATCCAACATCAAAAGCTCTGTCTCTCCCAGGCAGTCATCGTCCATCCAACATCAAAAGCTCTGTCTCTCCCAGGCAGTCATCGTCCATCCAACATCAAAAGCTCTGTCTCTCCCAGGCAGTCATCGTCCATCCAACATCAAAAGCTCTGTCTCTCCCAGGCAGTCATCGTCCATCCAACATCAAAAGCTCTGTCTCTCCCAGGCAGTCATCGTCCATCCAACATCAAAAGCTCTGTCTCTCCCAGGCAGTCATCGTCCATCCAACATCAAAAGCTCTGTCTCTCCCAGGCAGTCATCGTCCATCCAACATCAAAAGCTCTGTCTCTCCCAGGCAGTCATCGTCCATCCAACATCAAAAGCTCTGTCTCTCCCAGGCAGTCATCGTCCATCCAACATCAAAAGCTCTGTCTCTCCCAGGCAGTCATCGTCCATCCAACATCAAAAGCTCTGTCTCTCCCAGGCAGTCATCGTCCATCCAACATCAAAAGCTCTGTCTCTCCCAGGCAGTCATCGTCCATCCAACATCAAAAGCTCTGTCTCTCCCAGGCAGTCATCGTCCATCCAACATCAAAAGCTCTGTCTCTCCCAGGCAGTCATCGTCCATCCAACATCAAAAGCTCTGTCTCTCCCAGGCAGTCATCGTCCATCCAACATCAAAAGCTCTGTCTCTCCCAGGCAGTCATCGTCCATCCAACATCAAAAGCTCTGTCTCTCCCAGGCAGTCATCGTCCATCCAACATCAAAAGCTCTGTCTCTCCCAGGCAGTCATCGTCCATCCAACATCAAAAGCTCTGTCTCTCCCAGGCAGTCATCGTCCATCCAACATCAAAAGCTCTGTCTCTCCCAGGCAGTCATCGTCCATCCAACATCAAAAGCTCTGTCTCTCCCAGGCAGTCATCGTCCATCCAACATCAAAAGCTCTGTCTCTCCCAGGCAGTCATCGTCCATCCAACATCAAAAGCTCTGTCTCTCCCAGGCAGTCATCGTCCATCCAACATCAAAAGCTCTGTCTCTCCCAGGCAGTCATCGTCCATCCAACATCAAAAGCTCTGTCTCTCCCAGGCAGTCATCGTCCATCCAACATCAAAAGCTCTGTCTCTCCCAGGCAGTCATCGTCCATCCAACATCAAAAGCTCTGTCTCTCCCAGGCAGTCATCGTCCATCCAACATCAAAAGCTCTGTCTCTCCCAGGCAGTCATCGTCCATCCAACATCAAAAGCTCTGTCTCTCCCAGGCAGTCATCGTCCATCCAACATCAAAAGCTCTGTCTCTCCCAGGCAGTCATCGTCCATCCAACATCAAAAGCTCTGTCTCTCCCAGGCAGTCATCGTCCATCCAACATCAAAAGCTCTGTCTCTCCCAGGCAGTCATCGTCCATCCAACATCAAAAGCTCTGTCTCTCCCAGGCAGTCATCGTCCATCCAACATCAAAAGCTCTGTCTCTCCCAGGCAGTCATCGTCCATCCAACATCAAAAGCTCTGTCTCTCCCAGGCAGTCATCGTCCATCCAACATCAAAAGCTCTGTCTCTCCCAGGCAGTCATCGTCCATCCAACATCAAAAGCTCTGTCTCTCCCAGGCAGTCATCGTCCATCCAACATCAAAAGCTCTGTCTCTCCCAGGCAGTCATCGTCCATCCAACATCAAAAGCTCTGTCTCTCCCAGGCAGTCATCGTCCATCCAACATCAAAAGCTCTGTCTCTCCCAGGCAGTCATCGTCCATCCAACATCAAAAGCTCTGTCTCTCCCAGGCAGTCATCGTCCATCCAACATCAAAAGCTCTGTCTCTCCCAGGCAGTCATCGTCCATCCAACATCAAAAGCTCTGTCTCTCCCAGGCAGTCATCGTCCATCCAACATCAAAAGCTCTGTCTCTCCCAGGCAGTCATCGTCCATCCAACATCAAAAGCTCTGTCTCTCCCAGGCAGTCATCGTCCATCCAACATCAAAAGCTCTGTCTCTCCCAGGCAGTCATCGTCCATCCAACATCAAAAGCTCTGTCTCTCCCAGGCAGTCATCGTCCATCCAACATCAAAAGCTCTGTCTCTCCCAGGCAGTCATCGTCCATCCAACATCAAAAGCTCTGTCTCTCCCAGGCAGTCATCGTCCATCCAACATCAAAAGCTCTGTCTCTCCCAGGCAGTCATCGTCCATCCAACATCAAAAGCTCTGTCTCTCCCAGGCAGTCATCGTCCATCCAACATCAAAAGCTCTGTCTCTCCCAGGCAGTCATCGTCCATCCAACATCAAAAGCTCTGTCTCTCCCAGGCAGTCATCGTCCATCCAACATCAAAAGCTCTGTCTCTCCCAGGCAGTCATCGTCCATCCAACATCAAAAGCTCTGTCTCTCCCAGGCAGTCATCGTCCATCCAACATCAAAAGCTCTGTCTCTCCCAGGCAGTCATCGTCCATCCAACATCAAAAGCTCTGTCTCTCCCAGGCAGTCATCGTCCATCCAACATCAAAAGCTCTGTCTCTCCCAGGCAGTCATCGTCCATCCAACATCAAAAGCTCTGTCTCTCCCAGGCAGTCATCGTCCATCCAACATCAAAAGCTCTGTCTCTCCCAGGCAGTCATCGTCCATCCAACATCAAAAGCTCTGTCTCTCCCAGGCAGTCATCGTCCATCCAACATCAAAAGCTCTGTCTCTCCCAGGCAGTCATCGTCCATCCAACATCAAAAGCTCTGTCTCTCCCAGGCAGTCATCGTCCATCCAACATCAAAAGCTCTGTCTCTCCCAGGCAGTCATCGTCCATCCAACATCAAAAGCTCTGTCTCTCCCAGGCAGTCATCGTCCATCCAACATCAAAAGCTCTGTCTCTCCCAGGCAGTCATCGTCCATCCAACATCAAAAGCTCTGTCTCTCCCAGGCAGTCATCGTCCATCCAACATCAAAAGCTCTGTCTCTCCCAGGCAGTCATCGTCCATCCAACATCAAAAGCTCTGTCTCTCCCAGGCAGTCATCGTCCATCCAACATCAAAAGCTCTGTCTCTCCCAGGCAGTCATCGTCCATCCAACATCAAAAGCTCTGTCTCTCCCAGGCAGTCATCGTCCATCCAACATCAAAAGCTCTGTCTCTCCCAGGCAGTCATCGTCCATCCAACATCAAAAGCTCTGTCTCTCCCAGGCAGTCATCGTCCATCCAACATCAAAAGCTCTGTCTCTCCCAGGCAGTCATCGTCCATCCAACATCAAAAGCTCTGTCTCTCCCAGGCAGTCATCGTCCATCCAACATCAAAAGCTCTGTCTCTCCCAGGCAGTCATCGTCCATCCAACATCAAAAGCTCTGTCTCTCCCAGGCAGTCATCGTCCATCCAACATCAAAAGCTCTGTCTCTCCCAGGCAGTCATCGTCCATCCAACATCAAAAGCTCTGTCTCTCCCAGGCAGTCATCGTCCATCCAACATCAAAAGCTCTGTCTCTCCCAGGCAGTCATCGTCCATCCAACATCAAAAGCTCTGTCTCTCCCAGGCAGTCATCGTCCATCCAACATCAAAAGCTCTGTCTCTCCCAGGCAGTCATCGTCCATCCAACATCAAAAGCTCTGTCTCTCCCAGGCAGTCATCGTCCATCCAACATCAAAAGCTCTGTCTCTCCCAGGCAGTCATCGTCCATCCAACATCAAAAGCTCTGTCTCTCCCAGGCAGTCATCGTCCATCCAACATCAAAAGCTCTGTCTCTCCCAGGCAGTCATCGTCCATCCAACATCAAAAGCTCTGTCTCTCCCAGGCAGTCATCGTCCATCCAACATCAAAAGCTCTGTCTCTCCCAGGCAGTCATCGTCCATCCAACATCAAAAGCTCTGTCTCTCCCAGGCAGTCATCGTCCATCCAACATCAAAAGCTCTGTCTCTCCCAGGCAGTCATCGTCCATCCAACATCAAAAGCTCTGTCTCTCCCAGGCAGTCATCGTCCATCCAACATCAAAAGCTCTGTCTCTCCCAGGCAGTCATCGTCCATCCAACATCAAAAGCTCTGTCTCTCCCAGGCAGTCATCGTCCATCCAACATCAAAAGCTCTGTCTCTCCCAGGCAGTCATCGTCCATCCAACATCAAAAGCTCTGTCTCTCCCAGGCAGTCATCGTCCATCCAACATCAAAAGCTCTGTCTCTCCCAGGCAGTCATCGTCCATCCAACATCAAAAGCTCTGTCTCTCCCAGGCAGTCATCGTCCATCCAACATCAAAAGCTCTGTCTCTCCCAGGCAGTCATCGTCCATCCAACATCAAAAGCTCTGTCTCTCCCAGGCAGTCATCGTCCATCCAACATCAAAAGCTCTGTCTCTCCCAGGCAGTCATCGTCCATCCAACATCAAAAGCTCTGTCTCTCCCAGGCAGTCATCGTCCATCCAACATCAAAAGCCCTGTCTCTCCCAGGCAGTCATCGTCCATCCAACATCAAAAGCTCTGTCTCTCCCAGGCAGTCATCGTCCATCCAACATCAAAAGCTCTGTCTCTCCCAGGCAGTCATCGTCCATCCAACATCAAAAGCTCTGTCTCTCCCAGGCAGTCATCGTCCATCCAACATCAAAAGCTCTGTCTCTCCCAGGCAGTCATCGTCCATCCAACATCAAAAGCCCTGTCTCTCCCAGGCAGTCATCGTCCATCCAACATCAAAAGCCCTGTCTCTCCCAGGCAGTCATCGTCCATCCAACATCAAAAGCCCTGTCTCTCCCAGGCAGTCATCGTCCATCCAACATCAAAAGCCCTGTCTCTCCCAGGCAGTCATCGTCCATCCAACATCAAAAGCCCTGTCTCTCCCAGGCAGTCATCGTCCATCCAACATCAAAAGCCCTGTCTCTCCCAGGCAGTCATCGTCCATCCAACATCAAAAGCCCTGTCTCTCCCAGGCAGTCATCGTCCATCCAACATCAAAAGCCCTGTCTCTCCCAGGCAGTCATCGTCCATCCAACATCAAAAGCCCTGTCTCTCCCAGGCAGTCATCGTCCATCCAACATCAAAAGCTCTGTCTCTCCCAGGCAGTCATCGTCCATCCAACATCAAAAGCTCTGTCTCTCCCAGGCAGTCATCGTCCATCCAACATCAAAAGCTCTGTCTCTCCCAGGCAGTCATCGTCCATCCAACATCAAAAGCTCTGTCTCTCCCAGGCAGTCATCGTCCATCCAACATCAAAAGCTCTGTCTCTCCCAGGCAGTCATCGTCCATCCAACATCAAAAGCTCTGTCTCTCCCAGGCAGTCATCGTCCATCCAACATCAAAAGCTCTGTCTCTCCCAGGCAGTCATCGTCCATCCAACATCAAAAGCTCTGTCTCTCCCAGGCAGTCATCGTCCATCCAACATCAAAAGCTCTGTCTCTCCCAGGCAGTCATCGTCCATCCAACATCAAAAGCTCTGTCTCTCCCAGGCAGTCATCGTCCATCCAACATCAAAAGCTCTGTCTCTCCCAGGCAGTCATCGTCCATCCAACATCAAAAGCTCTGTCTCTCCCAGGCAGTCATCGTCCATCCAACATCAAAAGCTCTGTCTCTCCCAGGCAGTCATCGTCCATCCAACATCAAAAGCTCTGTCTCTCCCAGGCAGTCATCGTCCATCCAACATCAAAAGCTCTGTCTCTCCCAGGCAGTCATCGTCCATCCAACATCAAAAGCTCTGTCTCTCCCAGGCAGTCATCGTCCATCCAACATCAAAAGCTCTGTCTCTCCCAGGCAGTCATCGTCCATCCAACATCAAAAGCTCTGTCTCTCCCAGGCAGTCATCGTCCATCCAACATCAAAAGCTCTGTCTCTCCCAGGCAGTCATCGTCCATCCAACATCAAAAGCTCTGTCTCTCCCAGGCAGTCATCGTCCATCCAACATCAAAAGCTCTGTCTCTCCCAGGCAGTCATCGTCCATCCAACATCAAAAGCTCTGTCTCTCCCAGGCAGTCATCGTCCATCCAACATCAAAAGCCCTGTCTCTCCCAGGCAGTCATCGTCCATCCAACATCAAAAGCCCTGTCTCTCCCAGGCAGTCATCGTCCATCCAACATCAAAAGCTCTGTCTCTCCCAGGCAGTCATCGTCCATCCAACATCAAAAGCTCTGTCTCTCCCAGGCAGTCATCGTCCATCCAACATCAAAAGCTCTGTCTCTCCCAGGCAGTCATCGTCCATCCAACATCAAAAGCTCTGTCTCTCCCAGGCAGTCATCGTCCATCCAACATCAAAAGCTCTGTCTCTCCCAGGCAGTCATCGTCCATCCAACATCAAAAGCCCTGTCTCTCCCAGGCAGTCATCGTCCATCCAACATCAAAAGCTCTGTCTCTCCCAGGCAGTCATCGTCCATCCAACATCAAAAGCTCTGTCTCTCCCAGGCAGTCATCGTCCATCCAACATCAAAAGCCCTGTCTCTCCCAGGCAGTCATCGTCCATCCAACATCAAAAGCCCTGTCTCTCCCAGGCAGTCATCGTCCATCCAACATCAAAAGCTCTGTCTCTCCCAGGCAGTCATCGTCCATCCAACATCAAAAGCTCTGTCTCTCCCAGGCAGTCATCGTCCATCCAACATCAAAAGCTCTGTCTCTCCCAGGCAGTCATCGTCCATCCAACATCAAAAGCTCTGTCTCTCCCAGGCAGTCATCGTCCATCCAACATCAAAAGCTCTGTCTCTCCCAGGCAGTCATCGTCCATCCAACATCAAAAGCTCTGTCTCTCCCAGGAACATGGAGTCAAAGTGGCGTCAGCAAGAGGCATAGATCCTCGTGAGTAGGGGGGGGGTGCGGGGGGGGGTGCGGGGGGGGGGGGGGGGGGTAGGTGATGGGGATCTGTGTCTCTTGCACTTGGATCGTGTTCAGTATTTCTCGGCATTAAAGGGGTTAATACGATACTGCGTCGTTCTTAGGGTTTTCATGGTATGAGTGTGTGTGTGTGTGTGTGTGTGTGTGTGTGTGTGTGTGTGTGTGTGTGTGTGTGTGTGTGTGTGTGTGTGCGTGCGTGTGCGTGTGAGTGTGTGTGTGTGTGTGTGTGTGTGTGTGTGTGTGTGTGTGTGTGTGTGTGTGTGTGTGTGTGTGTGTGTGTGTGTGTGTGTTGCCGTCTGTCAAAACCTCGTTACCGCTATCGACTAAAAGATATGAAAAAAATATTAATCAGGAAAATAATATTAATTACAAATTAAGACGAAGACTAAACAAAAAACTTCTTCGGTTGATTCTCTTTCGATATTTATATTTTATTTTTGCGACGAACAACGCATTTACAAAGCACCGTCTTGAATTAACAAATAAACTTTCTCTTTGTCACGTGCTTCGTTGAAAATTCTATAACTTCCGCAGTGTCTCAGCGTCCCAAGTGCAAAGCGCATAGATTCTCATGAACCCCAGGGACTCATGAAAAATCTGCGTCTCTCGGTAGCTGTGATCGGTCATTTTATATCCACAGACTGAGGGTGGTCTTCGTGTCTATCAAGCAACTGAAGGATTGTTTGCACAGTGATATTTCCTGCAGTAATGGCTGATGCCGTGAAAAGGCGAAATTATTCTCTTTAGAAATATAGATCTAGCGTTGGTTGTTGTGGTAAACACACACACACACACACACACACACACACACACACACACACACACACACACACACACACACATACATACACACACAAAACCGTGAAAGTAGTTTGCAGTACAATTATCAAAGCCACAAAGATATGTTTGGTTGATTTTTTTTTAAATCTCGAAAATCGAAGAACAAACCAATTAACAACTCTAAAATAAAATGCGATGTGAGTTATTGCAAATGGTCGTACTTTTATCCGTATTGAAAGGTAAATTGTGCTGGCCTGTGATTTTGAATCTTTCGGCCTACGGCCGAAAAGTCCAAAATCACAGACCAGCACACATATATTATTACATTGATTCCTGGAGTAGAAAATACCGTAGGTACGAAGAGGGGTGTGCGGGAGGGAGGCAGCTTAACTCCTTCTACCCCAGACGCACCACAGCAAGTTAAGGATTGACCATGATAGTTCAAGGGTGATGCCAGAATAGCTTGGCGCCTATGGGCTGACTGACTGACTATGGGCGCCAAGCTATTCTGGCATCACCCTTGAACTATCATGGTTGATCTGTGTGTCCTGCACTGCAATGCAGGCTTCAGAGGACAACGGCAACATTTTGGGGATTTCGGTGATAGGGTCGAATGAGTTAAGAGGGAGAAGGGGGGGGGGGGGTAGGGCGGAGTGGGGGCGGTGGGGGGGGGGGGAGGTGTGGGTTGGGGGGGGGGGTTGGACGGTATATATAGAAACACCGTTGAACACAACACGCATGCTGCGTCTGATTCACATGAATCGCATGCCAGAAGACAAGGTTTGGCCATCTCCAATCGCAGACTTTTCTCTGCCTACACTTCAGCCCGAGTTGTGCTACTGGAAACAAAAGACTTCGCACTGGTATCACACCAGATGTTTGTTGGACCTTTAAAACAAAAGTTTCTCTGATTGTTGAAAAGGCATTGCTGTTGTTCCTTACTGACATCGTGCATTTGTTTACCTTTTAAAACATGAAGAGATTGAACATGTATGTTAGAAGATGTAAAAACAGATGCCCTTAACCGGATTATGTTTAAGGTAGTTGTCCAGCGCTGTGTGTGCAACATTAGGAATATTAAAACACTTAGGGCATAACATTTTTTTGTCCACCGCGTAGGTGATTAAACTACGGAGTATCGAAAAGCGTCTAAAGAAAATTTCGACCGCAGCTGGGTTTGAGCCCGCGACCTTTCGGACGAGAGTCGAACGCTGTACCATCTGAGGTACACAGCTCCCTGTGTAACTTGAGAGGGACCAGCACATGACACTGAAGTGAAAGTGCAACTTTTACCAGTCATTTTGTCATCTGCTCCTGGCCATCTCACATCTGCTGCACACCACCTCCAGGAATCACCAACAATGAACACCACGGCGACAGGTACGCTGCTGTTTGTTTCTTAATTAATTCCTGCTAACCCTTTTGGCTGTCGGTAGCGCTTTTTCTCGAGGTGATTGCTAGCGACAAGGCCCGCGAATCTAGCGTATGATGCTTGCACCTTCTTGTAGTGCTATGAGCACACCTCCGGACACAGCATTTAACTCGTTCTACCCCAAGACCGAAATCCCCAGATGTCGGCGGCCGTCGTCCTCTGAAGACAGCAGTGCAGCGCAGGACACAGATCGACCATGATAGTTCAAGGGTGATGCCAGAATAGCTTGGCGCCCATAGGCGCCAAGCTATTCTGGCATCACCCTTGAACTGTCATGGTCGATCCTTATTTTGCTGTGGTGTGTCTGGGGTAGAAGGAGTTAAAAGGGTTTGCCACGTTTTAACCCCTCCCTTGCTAGCGGACGCAGATGGAGTTTCTCAAAACTGTGTTTATTCACCGCCTAAGTCCAAGCTTTTCACGTCCCCGGAACAAGAAAACTGCAGTGGTGTCAGCAAGAGGCATAGATCCTCATGAGCCCCAGGCAGTCGCCGGAACTCACGAGCATCTATGTCTCTATTGCAGTTGGACTGTGTTCCGTTTCTCTCCTCAGCAAAAGGGGCTAACCAAATTGTGTGGAACTGAACGTCGGGCCGCCGACGTAGGGCCGATGGTCTGTGCGCACTGGGTAAGTGTCGAACGAAACAGAGCCGCGGAGAGAACAAGCCAGGTCCTGGGTTAAAAATAGGGTCCCGGCCTCGGTAGCTGGGCTCGCAATCCAGAAAAAGACGATTTTGTTTTTTTTTCTCCTTCTGAAGCATGTGCGAGGTTAGGTCCTCATTCCGTAAACTTCGGACGCAACAGATCGCTCATGGACAAACCACTTTATTATGTTTATATCAGAAGTTTGTAATACGCGAAATACATTGCATTTAGATGGTGCGGCCGGGACGACAGAAATTGTGGTCTTATAGCCGACTGTTGTTATATCCAAGCTCATTATAAGCCAAGTAGACTATAATTCAAAGTGGCACAGTTGCAGTGCGCATGGATTGATTCAGGTTCACTGTATTTTCCATCTCGAACCCTCATGGCTCAGGTCGTACTCCACAGGCAGTAGTTCTCCCCTGTTTCCCTGGTTACCTCCTCTTACGGCTGTCCATTGTCACTATTGTAGCCTGGACGTTAAACCTGAATTAACCATTTCACCAACACACCACTTACGACCAATACGTTTGAGAAGGGCGAATCCCGTTCGCACTATGCATCACGAGCAATACGTGTCGATACTTCAACGATCGTCAGAAGAGGTCAAGTAAAAAAACAACTGTATTTATCCCACGAAGGGGCGATTCCTATTTGGAATTGCCCCTTCGTGGGATAGATAAAGTACGTAGCAATAAAACTACTGTGCGATAGCACTGCGGCCAATACGGCGACCCTTGGTGCTGGCGACAGGAGGTGCTAGCGAACATAGTGCAGCTGACACGTTGTGCAAGCGATCGTAGTGCAGTCGACACTTAGTGCAAGCGATGGTAGTGCAGTCGACACTTAGTGCAAGCGATCGTAGTGCTATCCACAAGTACTGCTATCGATACACACCCCAAGATAGACAGACCCATGATGGATTAACTCATTCGAGACGTGCCGCATCTGGATACGGGGCTTAAGCCGCGTATCCAGATGCGGCACTTCTCGAATGAGTTAAGCGTAGTGTCTGATTACCTTGGTGTCAATTAATTGAAGGGTAGTACCTGATTAGCTCGGCGCCGTTCTCGCGCCAAGCTAATCAGGCACTACCCTTCGGCTAACGTGACCTCTCTATAATCCATTGATTTTAGAAACGCTGGGTAGTAGCTTCCGTACATCTCTCTGCAGATGACACAATGACGACGTCTGACGTCACGAACAGCACGGATCTGTTCCCCCTGGTCACCGTGCCGTCCCCCGCCCAGCTGTCTGCCGTGGAGAGGATCTTCCTACTGACAGACGAGCAGCTCAAGCTTTCACAGACCATCCAGCAGCCAATCAAGTACTGCCTCGTCATCATCGCCATGCCGCTCATGATCATCAGCGTCCTCGTGTTCTCCAGGAGGGAGATGCGGAGCGCGTCCGGCATGTACATGATCGGACTTAACATCGGGCAGCTGGTGTACGTCGTCTGCACCTTTCTGTACACAGTGTGGGACGAGAACGCGCACCAGCCCTACACTTATGTCTGGTTCTGTCACTACGCCTTGTATTTTTGTTACTACGCGGGGGTGCAGGTCGGGAAAAGTAGTTCCTACTCCATCCTGTGTCTGGCCACTATAGAGCGCGTGTACGCCGTTCTCCGGCCTCTTCATGTCAGGAATTTCTTTTTGTCTAAACGTCCTTTGGTTTGCATCGTGCTGGTGTATTTTCTGACAGCGTGCTGGCACCTGACGTACGTCACTTCCGTGTCCGTCATAACCGTACCTGTTCCGCCCGAACAAGGAAGACAGGTGTGCTTGATCGTCCCTAATGAGCACTACCTGAAACACGAGTCCTTTTTCTACGGTAACAACGTGGCTCAGATGGTAGTGCTGAATTTCATTTCTCTCTTCTTCCAGCTTTCTCTAAATGTCGTCATCGCCTGGGCACTGCGACGTCACAACATGGCGAACCGTCATGTGAAGTCCTCAGCCAATGAGGACGAGAAGAAAAAGCAGGAACGCCAACTCACGATAACCTTGCTGGGGGTGTCGATGAGTTATGTCACTTTGTCCATCCCGGCGGGATTTTTCAACATTTTTGCCTACTCGTTCCCAGAATTCAGTCTCTTTGGCAAGTACGGCCATATGTACCGAGTGGCGCTAGATGTTTGTTACAATTCCACAGTTTTGGGTTGCGGTGTGGATTTTGTTTGCTACGTAGCTCTGAGTACCAAATACCGGAAGACCGTTTTTCATATGTTTGGAATCAAGGGCAAGCAGCCAGGTCTGTTGTCCAGTGAAAATCAAACCCAGACACAGGACCTGTCCGTAACAACGTAGATGACACAAATTGCTCCTCCGCTCACATCCGCTTGGTATCAAGATTTACCTCAGTGCTTAAAAGGCCATCGGGCCGACATCGGTCGCCTTTGTCCCATCGCACAACCGTGCGCGGGTCAACGTCGACCGATGTAAGGCCCGATGGCCTTTTGCGCATTGGGTACCGTAATTCGTCAAACAGCGACAACAAACAAACAAACAGACATACATCTCTCTCTCTCTCTCTCTCTCTCTCTCTCTCTCTCTCTCTCTCTCTCTCTCTCTCTAATCTGAGGCCCCAAGCTGTGGTGTAATTAAATTAATCCGTGTCTGCTCGGCCCAGTGAGTGTGTTAGGTAGAACTAAGATGCACCGGCCCTTGCTGTGTACATAGCATTTATACTACTTGGTTTAGCGCGCAGCATTCAAAACTATGACATGTTTTTTTTTTCTTTAAATCTTGACTATGATTCAATCCGCGAGCCACGGACAATAGCGTGTATTCCTATGTGCTTAGGTGTGTGAGCCCTTGTATAGGTTGTGTGGACTTAATTTGAAATAATAACAGAAACGTTTGAATTTCTGTGCATGTGTTTTAACAAGTGCTGTGGCACTTAGACATTTTTATTTAGTTTTATACCGTGTTACGTAAATAGTGATTAATTTCTGGTAATCGGAACTGCGAAATATTACAGACTGTTTTGACGTTGGATGTGTGTTTGCCTTTGAGGCTGCACACTGAGAACTGTTTGACTACGGAAGACTTTCTGGCCTTTTCTTGTTTTCTTTGGTGGACTCCCAAGTTCTCTTGGCAAAAGAGACTTAACCGTACTGTGTGTGTATGTGATCCCATTTTGAGATCATCGTGCATTTTTGTGTATGTGATCCCATTTTGAGATCATAGAGGTTTTTTACAGTGACTTTGACATTAACGCGAACTGACGAGAAGCGATGCCGAAAGCTTCAATCAGTAGCGTACAATCACTTGGACTGAAAATCGGACACCTTAATATTTTTCACCTGTTTCACAAGGTCCCCGATATTTGTTTATTTTTAAATGAGCCATCGCACTTCCATCTCTTTGGTCTCACGGAATCACGTCTGGGCCCAAACATCAGTGATGCTAGCTTAATTATTCCTAACTTTTCTCTAATCCGGCGTGACCCAGGCTACCCTGGACACACTGGAATAGCTGTCTATGTACATAGCTCTATCCGTAATATGGTACGCAGACGTGAAGACCTTGAGTCCAGAGAGCTAGAGTGTGTGTGGCTGGAGGTGAAAATACCACATTCCTCTCCCATCCTTATCGCCTTTATGTACAGAAATCCAGCTGCTACTGCTGACTGGTATGACGACTTTGTACAAGTGATGGATAAAGTGAACGACACCGGTAAAAATGTTCTCATTCTGGGAGACTTTAACATCGATATGCTGAAACCCGAGCCGACATGGCAATCAGCGATCACTCTTTTCGGGCTAAAGCAGATGATTAAATCTCCAACGCGAGTATCACGCTCTGCTGCCACCATTATCGACCACATTTACACTAACAACCCAACAGCAGTAGCGGAAACTAATGTTTCTTCATTAGCCGACAGTGACCACTTTCCCATCGCCTGTACATGGTCGTGCAATCTGCCCGCAAAACAAAGTCGGGACCAGCACTAGTACATAACGTACAGATCGTTTAAAAAGCTCAATACGAATGCTTTCTTACATGATCTAAGCTATGCAGGATTTGATCAAGTGTATAACTGCACTGACCCTGATAATGCGCTCACTATATGGCTTGATCTGTTCCTCGGGGTGCTGAATAAACACGCGCCGCTAAGAAGGAAGCGAGTTCGACGCCGCGAGCCTCCCTCCTGGATAACGGAGGAAATCAAACAAACTATGGAGGCACGAAACACCGCTAAACGAGAAAAGAACTTCCCTGAGTTTAAACGTTTGCGTAACAAAGTTAAGTACTTAGTTCGAGAAGCTCAAAAGTCATTTGTTGAAAAGACAATTGAGAACGAAAAATCTCCTGCTTCTGTTTGGACTGCTTTGAATACTCTAACAAGCAACACGCGCAGGCAGACTCATATCATTCCACACGAATTCTCTGCGGAAAGCATAAACAATTGCTTTCTCTCAGCTCCAGAACAGCTACTTACTTCCAACAGCCCTGATCCGTCAGCATATGTAATATCGGATCAACTGTCCATGTTTTGCCAGGAACGATTATCGTCCGATGATACGTTTGGTATCCCCTTTATCGCTGTTCACGAAGTCGGGCGTTATATAACGTGCCTTAAGAACAAGACATCAGCTGGTGTGGACGGTATAAATGGTTATATACTCCACATATCACTGCCTTATATTGTTGAACCCCTCACTTACATTTTTAACTTATGTATACAGTATAAGACTTTTCCTGTGGCGTTTAAAAAAGCAAAAGTTGTTCCTATACCCAAGACCAAAGATACTACTGATGTAAATAACCTTCGTCCCATTTCTCTTCTGTCTGTTTTATCAAAGCCACTTGAGAAGCATATTCAAAAGCATCTCCTCCAGTACCTCGACGAATGGTCCTTGTTAAATAAGTTCCAGTCCGGGTTTAGACCCAAACACTCATGCCACTCAGCATTAGTACGTATGGTTGATTCATGGCTAGATAACATCAACAATAACAAAATGACTGGCACGGTATTCTTGGACCTGAAAAAAGCGTTCGATCTGATAAATCATGAAATTTTGCTGAGGAAACTTAATGTTTATTTCAACAACAACAGCCCGTCAGCCCTTTCATTCTTTAACTCTTATCTTTCTGCGAGAACACAAGCCGTCTATGTAAATGGTAACTATTCCACAGAGGGTAAGGTGGAACTTGGTGTTCCTCAGGGTTCGGTTCTGGGCCCATTGTTATTCTGTATCTTTATTAATGATTTACCACTACACATCACATGTGCTAGTGCTGAGTGTGACATGTTTGCTGACGATTCGACGCTACATGCATCCGGTAAAACTGTAGCTGATATAACCAACAGCCTCCAGCAGAGCCTACAAGAAGTATCTGAATGGTGCAGTAGAAATAGAATGATAGTCAATTCAGCTAAAACTAAAAGCATGCTAGTCACAACACGTCAGAAACACCAGCTGCAACCCGCGCCTCTAAACCTCTCATTCGAAGCTGTCCCCATAGAGCAAGTAGAACAGCACCGTTTACTAGGGGCAATTGTAGATAACCAACTTAGTTGGCAGCCTCATCTCATACACATCGGAAAGACAATTTCAAAGAAATTATTTTTACTGTCTACACTGAAAGCGGTCATTAATCTGAACACGCGTAAACTATTTTTTAATGGATACATCAAGCCCCACATTGATTATGCCTCAACAGTTTGGGATGGCTGCAGCGAGGTCCAGTTCAAGAAAATAAATTCGCTATACAGGAGAGCAGCCAAACTTATTATTCCTAGCTCATCTCTACCCACTGAGGTGAGGCTTGAGGCAGCTGGACTCCTTCCTCTTGACAAACACTTAGTATTTAACAAGTGCGTACTAGTGCACAAAGCTCTTAACGGTAAGGCCCCCGGCTACTTATCGGAACTCTTTACTCTTACTGAGAAGAGATACAGCACCTCTCGGAGCAACCTGAGCATAAAACGGCCCCGCATTGATTTGTATAAATCCAGTTTGTCATACTCAGGTGGTTTCCAGTGGAATTCTCTTCCTCTGCATTTACAACAAGTTAATTCCCTAGCTGCGTTTAAAGCAAAACTGTACAAGCACTTATCCAAGGCAACGTAAATTTAATTATCTCATGTTGTCAAAACATAATATATTTTAATTTCTTTTTATGCAACTATTATTTTTTATCATACCATTTACGCTCACGTCCCGTTTGTGGGGGTGCTTCGATTTCTTCCGTATGACCTGGTCAGGGGATGCAGTGCCGGTGCACAGTTTATTCAAACGATGTGCTTAGCATGTCATTCGAGTGAAAGTATACTTGCGTGCCCTCCGGGTGGGAGTTTCTGGGGAGAGCTCCCGCAAACGGATATTATGACACGTGCTAAAATCTTCGTATGGGTACCTGTGTGTTTTGTTAAATAATTGTTGCTGTTTGTAGTGTTGTTGTAATTCGCATTACTTTCCATGTTGTTTGTGAGTGTAAAGTAGCTTTGCCTGTTATTATATGTCAGTAGATGTAGCAAGGACAGATTGGAAGAAAGGCCTGTGCGCCTAATATCTCAATCCTTGATAAATAAAGTTTCAGTCAGTCAGTCTATCTCTCTCTCTCTCTCTCTCTCTCTCTCTCTCTCTCTCTCTCTCTCTCTCTCTCTCTCTCTCTCTCTCTCTGTCTGTCTGTCTGTCTCTCTCTCTCTCTCTCTCTCTCTCTCTCTCTCTCTCTCTCTCTTGGCTTGACTTCGCGAACGAAGATTCTATAAGGCTTGCCCACGTCGTCTGCAGGCATTTTCGTGGCTGCGGAGGCCAATCCGGGACAGGCAGGTTCGACCGCAGTGGCTGCAGGGGAAGGTCTGGTCAGGGTTCTGAGTTACGACAACGATGGCGGGGAAGTGGCGCAGTGGTTAAGGCGTCTGCCTCCAATGCCAAATGTGCGAGGTTCGATACCGGGTTCCGGCGTTGGATTTTTCTCCTCTGGTAAGTGTCACCGTCTGGGCAGTGGGCAGATGTTCACATCTGCACGGGACATAGACGACCCCGGCCCCCACGAGTCCCCTGCTGCCTTGCAGGCTTGGCCGCTTGGCTGCGGAAAGGCTAAGGGAGGAAACCCCTGACATTAAAGCCCCCGTGTCTCCGGGGAAGGCTTTTGAGCCAGAGACTAAGACAAGGACAGTCTGATATAAAACCTACGACCCGAGGACCTCGATGCCACCGTCCCAGCTTGCTAGGCCATGGCAAACGAACCAAGGGTTTAAAGGGTGGGGCCAGTACTGCGCACACTGCACTCCACCAAAAAGCTCCACCACGCAGGCTTTAGGAAACGCCCACGGACTATGACACTGAACATACATACAGACATACATACAAACAAACAAACAAAACAAACAAAGAAAGAAAGAAAAAAAAAAGAAACAAACACAAACAAAAAGCCCACAAAAAACCAAACAAACAAACAAACAAACAAACAAACAAACAAACAAACAAACAAATAATCACCCGTTTCCACAGTCATTATCACAGGCGAAGAATGGAGGACACATTTATATGAACATCAGTGTCGTCTGACTTCCACATACAGTACTCTTGTTCTGACTCCACACTTTGGACTCGTCTATCTCTGTGACCCGCTGTACTCTACAGAAGTAAGACGAAAACCTCAATCTAGTTTATTTATTTATTTATTTATTTTTTTTTTTTTACCGAGGACCTGTCTCATGTAGAGTTTCAATCATATTAAAAAAAAATGCTTTTACTTCTTTTACTTTAGGCGAGCAACTCCCCCCCCCCCCCCCCCCCCTTATTTACATGTAAACTAGATTAGCAACGGCATGTTCGAAAAGTGGTTCACCCAGCGAAAAAAATTCCCCGTTGTAAAATAAACAATGATCGTCGTCGTCATTGTCAATTGTCTTCAGGGGAAGCAACGTCCTTCTAGTCAAGACGAGCTCTCTTTGTCTGTGTAAGGAGTTATTTCCCTTTGGCCAATCCTCTGGGACCTGTGACGTCACGCCAAGTTTTGCATTATTATGTACTTTCATGGTTAACACCCTTCAAATCAAAGTTGCAGTGCGCCTGAATTGATCAGTGTTCAGGTCGTACTCCATAGGAAATAGATTTCCTTGTCCCCCATAAACCCGCCCGTCAGGGCCGTCCATTATCACCTCGGTGCCGTGGACTGACGTTAAACCCCGAACTAACCAACCCAACCTAATACCCTTTACTGCCGAGAAACCTGAACACGATCCAACTGCAAGAGGCATAGATCCTCAAGAGCCCCCGCAACTGCGGGGGCTCTTGAGGATCTATGCCTTTTGCTGGCGCTGCTCGTCGCCACTGCTATCCTCGCTCTGTATTTCATCCAAGTTGCCAGTGATCTCCATTTTTGGGACAGCTATTTGACCAACTTGTTGTACAGTGCACTTTTCTGTTGTTTGTAGTTATGTGAGTTATGTAAATTAATAGTTTTGTACTTATACTAGAGTAGCAACGGTAAGCTTAAACAATGGCGCTGAGAAATTTCCCTTGAGAAATAAATAAAGTTGCATTTCCGTGCGGGACGCCGGCACTGGGCTCTTCAGTGACGGTCAGACTGACAAAGATTTCACAGACGTAATCAGCGACAACCGGCGAAAAAGAGTCACATGATTTTTTTTTTTTAAACAATACGGCTGTGACTTGGACTCTGGTTTTAAACAATACAACTCCAAGCCTTAAGGTCCAGGGCTCCTGTATATGAAACCAGTATGCACGTGTACATAAGTAAAAAAAAAATACAATAAGCACAAACACTTAGACGGACCTGAATACCCAGCAAAGAAGCAAACACGCTCAGAAAGGGAAACCACAACTCAGTTTATTTGAAATGTGTTGTGTGTGTTCTTTCTAAGCGTGTTTCCTTCTTCGTAGTGTATCTGTTTTCATTTCATATGCTTCTCATTCACCTTTTTTATCTAGATTTTGAGAAACCTAAACACATTCAAAAACAATAGAATCTTGAAAATTAAAAAAAAAACACTTTTGAAGACGTTCTTCTTTTCTTAAGTTGTGTGTGTGTGTGTGTGTGCGT
The DNA here is from genome assembly GCA_036245525.1 of Semisulcospira habei. Taxonomy (NCBI): domain Eukaryota; kingdom Metazoa; phylum Mollusca; class Gastropoda; family Semisulcospiridae; genus Semisulcospira; species Semisulcospira habei. The sequence goes on along the minus strand of BTPG01000001.1, from coordinate 339,697,366 downwards.
GTGTGCGTTCATGCCACGGTGCGTGTGTGTGTGCATGTGTGTGTGTGTGTGTGTGTGTGTGTGTGTGTGAGAGTTATTGAGAGAGAGAGAGAGAGAGAGAGAGAGAGAGAGAGAGAGAGAGAGAGAGAGAGAGAGAGAGAGAGAGAGAGAGAGAGAGAGAGAGAGAGAGAGAGAGAGAGAGAGCATTTTTTTTTCTTCTATTCTCTGACTACATTTTTTTTTTACTGCTTTAAGTGTGTTTTTGTTTAATTTAATTTTCTTTGTTTGTTTTATTCTACCCTTATTTCGTTATTTAACTCATTCAGCCCCCCCCGACACACTACAACAAGACATGGATCGAGCATGATAGTTCAAGGATGGTGCCAGAATAGCTTGGCGCCCATAGGCGCCAAGCTATTCTGGCACCACTCTTGAACAATCATGCTCGATCTGTCTCTAGAATTGTAAGACAGTCCTTCAGAGGGCAACTTCAATATTTGGGGATTTCGGCCCTGGGGAAGCATGTGTTATTTTGTGTGTGTGTGTGTGTGTGTGTGTGTGTGTGTGTGTGTGTGTGTGTGTGTGTGTGTGTGTGTGTGTGTGTGTGTGTGTGTTTTATCCTACGCTTATTTTGTTATTTACTCCGTTCCTTTGTTCGCGTGTTTGCTAAATCCAGATAATTACGGCTGCAATGTCTTAATTACCCGGAGCTCTGTAAACAGGAAGTGACCATTGCATTCACAGCGCATGCGTTAAACCGGCCGCATTAGCGCACGTGCTTCCCGCGTGCACACGACGAGATCACTGCAGGGCGAGATTTAACGAGATTTCAATATTAACCCTTTCCTGTCAGCCGCTGGAAGAGATGTCAGCCTCGGTAACCATCACACGCTCACTGATGACGATCTGTCCGCCTTGAGGCTAAAGGATGTACGTAGCATTTACAAGAGATATAGATCCTCGTGAGCCCCCGCGACTGCGGGGGCTCATGAGGATCTATGTCTTTTGCATTTGGTTGTTGTTCTCTGCATTGAACGGTCTCGCTTTGTATAAAGGCTATTGTTTGCAAATATGCATGCTCGCTTGCTAGCTTGCTTCCTGGTTTGCTGGCCCAACTAACTGACTTGTTGGCTGTTGGATGGTTGGTGTTGTTGGCATGTGCAAAAAGGAATTTAACTAAATAAATAAAGCAACTGGAATTTTTCTTATAGAGCCCTGGATTTAACGCTGTCGACATAGTTAAGCCGCAACCATGTTTTACTGTACATGCGTTAGTCCTGTATGTCACAATCTCATATCACTTGAGGGAAGAAAAAAAAAAAAAAAAACACCCAGAAACAACAACAACCGCACACACAGAAAAATACAGAGATAAAACGTAAACTGACATAGCCTTAACCCAAAATAAATGACGAGTACTCAGGTTGGCAGATAAAAACCACAAACTTTAAGGAACAATGGGAAGGCAAGTCAAAATTATTTTATTTTTGCAAAAGAATATTTCTCATATGCTGCCGAGCAAAAGAAATGCGTCATTTTTAAAGTCATCGGAAACACTTTAGTGTTTCTGATGACTCCAGGCATGTCGCATCTCTTTTGCTGCTCAGTGTATTTCAGTTCCAATCGGTGTCCTAGTTCAGAGCTGCTCGCTCGCACAGAGTGCGACGTGTTTGTGTTTGATACCCAATAAAACATCGTATACTTCATTCTTTGCAGTTTTCTTTTTAACTCATTCGAGACGTGCCGCCTTCGGATACGCGTCATATGCCGCGTATCTGGAGGCGGAACGTCTCGAATGAGCTAAGTACTTTCAGTATCCGACAACTCTCTTGGATTTGTCACCTGCGGTGACGTCAACCTCAGAATGACGTCAAATCGTGCAGCCAATGCGTATTTCAGTGCCTCTACTCACAAACCAGATAGGTGAGGCTGGCGCTGGCAGAATTGTACAACAAACCAAGGGGAATTACACAGCGCTGGACAGACGAACAGTTAGATCACCTGCCCCCGCCTATCAGGCACCCAATCGCCAGCCCACAGAGAAATACGCAGGTATAGACGTGTGGGCGATTGGGTGCCTGATACGCGGGGGCAGGTGATCTAACTGTTCGTCTGTCCAGCGCTGTGTAATTCCCCTTGGTTTGTTGTGTATTTCAGTGCCTGTCTACGCCTCTGCTGACTAACATGCAGCGGAAGCAGAAAGTGGCCAGAGGCGGAGGCGGAGGCGGACACAGCATAGGCTTTATCTCACGTGCGAAGTTAGATAGGGTAGTCTAGGCTGGGCGGTACAAGGGCGGGAGTTGTACATGTTTAACACGTTCCACCATGGGACCGAAATCCCCCAATTTAATTTGAAGTTGCCCTCTGAAGGACCGTATTACAGTTCTAGAGACAGAAGGCGGAGCGCGATATGGGCGCCATGCTATTCTTGCACAACCCTTGAACTACCATGCTCGATCTATGTCTTGTTGTGTTGTGTCGGGGCTGAATGAGGTAAAAACAATCGTATAATTAGCTAAACGCCTCATGTGCAGTCATAAACACGATTTTTTTAAAAAAATGAAGCTTGAGGTTTATGGTTGACCACACTACCCCTTCATCTTTGCTGCGGACAAGCTCATTTCATCTGAAACAGACATAGATTCCCATGAAACCTCTGCGGCTCGGGGCCGGTTGGGGGCGGGGGGGGGGGGGGGGGGGGGATGAAGGGTTGTGACTTTTTGTGTGTGTGTGTGTGTGCTGTTGTTGGCTTTTAAAAAAGTATTATTTATCGAATCACGGATCATGACAAGAAACGCGGCAGTTTCGCGTCACAAAATATTATATTTCCTCCCCTCCCCTCCTTCCCTCCCCCCCCCCCCACCCCTCTAACCACCCCCCCCCCCCCCCCCCGTCCCCCTCTAAAAAAAATCAAGCCAAAAACAAACAACCAAACAAACCAAAAAACAACGCCGGATATGCACATTTCATCACGTGCACTTTTTTGTGCGCTTGTCATGGAGACAAAAGCGGAACAAAACCGCCGCGATTCTGACGCGGGTCGGCTACCCGTAGCTCCAGTCAAGCATCCACACCATCCGTCAAAATCAGAGGCAGCGGGCACAGCCAGGGTTTTGAATTGCAGTTCCCCTGCCCGCCAAATTACACCCCCTAGCACGTGCCGTCTTGCACGCGCTGCGCAGACACATGTTCATATTCATGAGCGCGCGCCCGAGCTTCAAAACCCTCTGTCACTTCGCATGATAATCAACACTGTGTGGCATGCACCCACTCGTGAAAATGGTTTCGAAAGATTTTTTTTTTTCTTTTTTAACAGTCTGGCTGTAAATATATTCATCTGCAAGATGGGTAGATCCTCATGAGCCCCCGCAAAGTCGGGCTCATGATGATCTACGCATCTTGCCTAGGTTCATTTATATCAAAATTCCTCTAGCGGAGACGACAGGCGGGTGCTCAGTTTACGAACCGATGGTGCGTGTGATCTCAGGTTTGATGACTGTTTGTGGACTGCTTTGACAATGGCAGCATGGTGTGCCTGTTGTTTTAAAATTGTTACCACCGCAGATGTGAGATCATGAGCTTTTTGAAAAGAAAAAAAATTATTACAAGGGTCATAATGTTACATTTTTTCCCCCCGACGAACGGTACCGTGAGCAGCAGTCAAAGGGCGGCCTGTGGCGCAGTGGTTAAGGCGCCTGCCACCAAAGCTAAAGGTGCGAGGTTCGATTCCGGGTTCCGGCGTCGGACTTCTCTACTCTAGTAAGTGTCACCGTTATTTCGGGGGGACCGTCCGGGGTTCTTTCTCCGGGTACTCCGGCTCTTTCCTCCCCCCCTCCACTTTGGTATCAGTTTCAGCCCACTTAATCAAACTTCAAATACAAAACGATTTGAATTTAAAAAAAAACAAAAAAACAACCCAAGTAGCTTGCTTGAGCTTGCCCTTCAGTAGCACCACGTGAATGTTCTGTGTTTACGTACAGTGTTTGAGTGGTGAATGCGCGTGATTCACGTGAGCGTGCTTGTTGGGGTCAGTTCGCGGCTACATTCTGCGCATTGAGTTCTATTATAAATATGACAAATGCGCGATATAAATACCATGCAATACATAAATAAATAATATTATAGAAAGGTTACGTTCGGCTTGAAAGACTCCAAACAACAAACGAGAGGAAAAGCACGGCGGATAACGAAGTAGTACTATAAGCAAAACAACACTCCAAACATCTCCAAAAGACATAGATCCTCATGAGCCCGGAGGGCTCATGAGGATCTATGTCTCTTGGAAATGTTTGGAGTGTTACCTATGTTTTGGATAGACGGGTTATCCATCATGACACCCCTGTCGTTTTTGTAAACGAAACCTGACTTATAATACTGGCTTTAACCCAAGAGGTATCAGCAATGAAAATAATGTATTTTAGAGACTAGATGTCTGGTCGGTTGCTGTGGTGTTTGGTCCGTCGGCTGACTTGAATGTGCGCTTATTTGCATGTTTTTTTTTTGTTTGTTTGTTTTGTTTTGCTTCCCTGTGACGCTCTTTTTAATCAATGTTAATCGATTTTCATAATACAATGAAAGTCTCACTTTTCGCCCCACCCCCCCCCCCCCCCCCCCACCCCCCAAAAAAAAAATAAAATGGACTTACTGTATTTTTCTGTCCTACGACAGGGGACTTCTTACACTCTCTATGTGAATCTGCCTTTTACTTGACACTCTTCATCATAATTATCCCGAGACGCTCTGCCCACAATGGCGGCCATGGGATATAGGAGCATACCCCACACATGGCCAGCCAATTACGGCTCACCGCTTGATTTGATTTAAAAGTTTTTAATACCATATTCTCAAACGTTTTTGCCATGCGGTTCGATCAAGTTTCCGTGAAAATTGGATTATCCTTTCGCGAGACGAAGCTATCATTTGCGTTTGATTGAGAAAGGAGGGTTGAGGGCGGGGAGGATTGAGACGTGGTGTGGGGGCGGGGTGGCACAGGCTATAACTATTGTTTTCCAATTAAACAACACTGGCTGTAAACCAGACGACCGAAATCTGGGCGGGTAAATAGGGCTAATGTTTGCCAGCAAGAGGCACAGATCCTCATGTGCCCCTGCGACAGCAGGAGCACTTGAGGATCTATGCCTCTTTGGTCAAGCTGATTGTGACGAGAACTGTATTTTAATTTAACTAAAACTAACACATGTTACAAGTACAGATATAAATGAAGCAGTTTTCTTCAGACAAGAGCCGTATATTTTCAAGAGCTCCTGCTACATCAGAGGCGCTTGAGCATCTATGCCTCTTCCATTTGGCGGATTCTTATGGGGTCTGTCTTTGCTTTAACCAAAAAAAAAAAAACAAAAAAAAATTGCTCTATTTGCAGATATGAATTGGACTGAATTCTTTAGGCCAGATGCATATATTATCAAGACCCCCTTCTGATGCAGGGTCCTTTGCCAATCTATGCCTCTGGCACGCCAAAAGATGCTGGTCATGGACAATCTTTTACTAAAATACAGACGAAGTAATGATATAAATATGACAATTCTCTGCCAGCATGAGGTTTAGATTCTCAAGAGCCACTGCTCAAGCTGGGGCTCTTGAGGATCTATGCCTCTTGCAGATGAACGAATTTGCATGTAGGAGTGAGTTGTCAAGGAGAAGGACAAGAAGGATGACAGTGGGTTATTAGGCGGCTAAATTCCTCTCTTGCCCTGGACATCGATACCAGGGTTTTTGTACTGTCTGCTGAGTTGGCATCAGTCTTGATTTGTGGTGAAACTATCCTGGTCTTAATTGTCAATGGCGATTCGTCTTCGGGTTTTTGTCAAAGCGTTAACTCATCCTGCCCTCGACACAAAACGATAAGATATGACTTGACCATGATAGTTCAAGGGTGGTGGCAGAATAGCTTGGCGCCTATAGGCGCCAAGCTATTCTGCCACCACCCTTGAACTATCATGGTGGATCTGTCTCCTGAATTGCAATGCAGTCCTCAGAAGATAACTGAAAACTGTGGGTATTTCCTACCTCGGGCACAATGAGACAACTGAATTAAGGCACGTTTCCATGAAAACGTGATCTGGATGAAGAAAATGTTTCTTAGGGGCGGTCCGTGGCGCAGCGGTAAAGCGTCTGCAACTAATGAAAACCCGGTTCCGGCGTAGGACATTTCTCCTGTAGCGTCATCGTTGATTCAGGAGGACCGTCGGGGGGTATTTTTTTTTCCCGCGTACTCCGGCTCTTCCTCTCCCTCCACTCTGGTAACGGTTTCAGGCTACTTTATAACTTTAAAATGCATGCGATCAAAATTTCGAAGGCCTTCGCACCACGTGAATGTGCCTTGCTTTTTTGTACAGTATAATTATACAATACAATATAATACAAAACAATACAATACAGTACAGTACAGTACAGTATAATGCAACGCAATACAATACAATACAATACTATACAATGCAATACAATACAATACTATACAATGCAATACAATGCAATACGATACAATACAATACAATACAACACAGTACAGTACAGTACAGTACAGTACAGTACAATACAAAACAATACAATAAATACAATACAATAAATACAATACAATACTATACAATGCAATACAATACAATACAATACAGTACAATACAATACAATACAATACAATACTATACAATGCAATACAATACAATACAATACAATACAGTACAGTACAGTACAGTACAGTACAATACAATACAATACAATACAATACTATACAATACAATAACTACAATACAATACAATACAGTACAGTACAATACAATACAATACAATACTATACAATACAATACAATACAATACAGTACAGTACAGTACAACACAATACAGTACAATACAATACAGTACAATACAGTACAATACAATACAATACTATACAATGCAATACAATACAATACAATACAGTACAGTACAATACAATACAGTACAGTACAGTACAGTACAATACAATACAGTATAATACAGTACAATACAATACAATAGAGTACAGTACAGTACAAAACAAAACTATACAATACAATACAATAAATACAATACAATACAATACAATACAATTACAATACAATACAATACAATAAAATACAATTACAATACAATACAATACAGTACAGTACAATACAATACAATACAATACTATACAATACAATACAACACAACACAACACAACACAACACAACACAATACAATACAATACAATACAATACAATACAATACAATACAACTTTATTGTCTGTTTGAGTCCAGGCACGACAGAAATTTGCCTTTCGGCTCGTCATAAAACAACAATATAAGACACTAATAAACGCTACAAGAACATATCCATGAAAACAATTATCATTGCAGCAATCTATCACAAGCAATCTGCCCCAAGATGGGAGGTAATGTTAAGTAGATCACACATATCGCGGCGCTATAAACAAGAGTTGAAAATCGAGACAGCAGTTGCAATAAAAGACGTCTTAAAAACATTCTTTTTTCTTACATGGTTTGCCTTCAGCGTGAACGTGTTTGGTTCATGTGAGCGCGCTTGTCGGGTACAGTTTCCGGAGCTTTGAACCGATTCACAGAACTGGGTAAAGCGCCTACAAAATGACCCGAATTATGCTTATTCTTATTATCATTATATCAATGTGATTATTACTATATTAATTTTTATTATATTATTATTATTATTATTATTATTATTATTATTATTATTATTATTATTATTATTAGTGTTAAATATTTATTGTATCAAAAGACAAGGAAATGTACATTCTTTTCGGGTAATAAGAGAAACTGTTGTTTTCTCTTGTTGTTGGCTTGTCTCAGCTGCTTCTTTGTTGTATTTATTTGTTTTTGCGTTTTGTGACTTTCTGGTCTGTGGCATCCTGACTTGTGGCGTTCTGTTCTGTTCTGGTTTGGTTTAACCTGTTTTGGATTGTTTGGTTGGTTGGCTGGTTGGGTGGTTTGGTAGGTTAACTGGTTCGCTGGTTGGTTTGATCTTGCACTGACGTCTTTTCCTGCTCGTGTTTCTGATTACGCCTGATGCCTCAACGTGACATTGTTAAGTCATTCTGCCCGCGACACACCACAGCAAGATGGCACCATGAAGTCAGGTGGTGACGAATAGCTTGGCGCCTAGGCCAAGCTACTGCACACCTTGACTAATGGCGATCGTTCCTCATGATGCAGTCAGAGGAACTGTAAAATGTGGGGATTTCGTACCTGGGAGACTACGTGTTAATACAGACATCTTGCAGTTACACCTGCTGAAGACACTGGATCTCTTGTTTACTCTGCTTATTATCTATTGACCGCAGTGTCGCTTGTAGAACAATGCACCCACTACAAAGACAATACTAACACGACTGCACTCGAAATAGAACGCTGGTGTACAATACCAGTTTCACGGCGTCACCAACTCCCAGATGGTCATTGTCGTCACTGATTTAGTGTTTCTTATTGTTGCGCTGATTTTATTGCTTTGTTTTTATTTGGTTTGTTTGTTTGTTTATTTCTTTATGGTTTTGTGATTGGTTTGTTTGTTTGTTGTTCGTTTTATTTGATTTATTTGTTGTTTGTTTCTTTGTTTGCTTGTTTTATTTGTTTGTTTGTTTGTTTGTTTGTGGGTTTGCTTACTTGCTTGTTCGCAGGTCTGTTTCCTTTCTTGCTTGCTTATTTGCATGCCTTCTTGTTTGTCGTTCGTCTGTTCATTGTTTTCGTTTGTTGATTGTTTTCGTTTGTTTATTGTTCCTTCGTTTCTTCGCGTGCTTCTTCTTTCCTCCTCCTCGTCTTCTTTTAGATGTCTGGTGGTTGGTTGTCCACCTCGTTTGCAAGTTGCTTGAAACACTGTTTGGCACAGATCGTTATAAATGCTGGCGTGTAAGCAAGAAAACAGAACAACGCGCTTATGTCAGAGAGTTAGCTACCAAGTCATGTTTACCGTGGCAGTGGTTGTTTCGGTGAAAAAAGACTAATTAACACCTTAATCATTTCCCTGCCACTGTACGCACATTTTTGTTTGTGAAATCTTGGCTCGTTCAACGACCAAAATCCAACACCGTCCGAGAAACATGGATACAAATTGGTCTCAGCAAGAGGCATAGACTGCGGGGACTCATGAGGGTCTATGACACTTGCAGCTGGATCGTGTTCATTTCTTTTTCGTCAGTGAAGGGGTTAGCGGGCTACTGGCGGTACGGCACGGCGGAAAAGACGCGTAATTACGTCACTGCCTAACTACGTAACTACCTAACTACGTCACATAACTACGTCACTACCTAACGACGTCACTACCTAACTACGTCACCCCGCATTTTACCCGGCGAGTGGTAGCTCGACAGTATCACGGAAAGGGTTAGCTCATTCGAGACGTGTCGCCTCCGGATACGCGGCTTAAGCCGCGTATCCGGAGGCGGCACGTCTCGAATGAGTTAACGTCTCGCGCAGGAAGACAATACAGGTTGCAGTGTACAGAGGAGAGTCAGATGTTTACCTCACGACATTGTCCGTTTCAGCTTCAACAAACAACTAAACGCACTAGAGCTGAACTGAACTGAAACTTTATTTTGTTAGGATGAAGACAGCTCGGCACGCAGGCCTGTTTACACGTCTGCCTTTAACTCATTTCGAGCCGCGACACACCACAGCAAAATATGTCTCGACCATGATAGTTCAAGGGTGATGGCAGAATAGCTTGGCGCCTGTAGGCGCCAAAGCTATTCTGCCACCGCCCTTAGTAACTACCATGGTCGATCTGTCTCCTGAATTGTAGTGCAGTCCTCAGAGGATAACGCCAAAATGTGGGTGTTTCGTACCTCGGGCACAATGGGTTAATACCATTAAAAAAAATATATAACGTCAGAAAAGGTAACAAGACGAATAAAATAAGAGAGAGAGAGAGAGAGAGAGAGAGAGGAGAGAGAGAGAGAGAGAGAGAGAGAGAGAGAGAGAGAGAGAGAGAGAGAGAGAGAGAGCAAGGTGATCGATACACTAGGCGAGTGCCAGCCTGTTTTCCCGGTACTCAAGTAGCAGTGTTTGATCTATGCACCAATGGCACGCACTCGCGCGCTGACGTCAGTGTTTGATTGATTTTCTTGCCAGAGTAGACACGCCTCTTTCTGTGGATGTCTTGTTGGCCTGGCATTGTTTCAGAGAGCGCGGTGTGCGTGCTGTGTGTGTTTGTGTGCGTGCGAGCGTGAATGTTTGGCTTCTTCGACCTCACAAGATCCCCTCATTGCTTTCTCGAAGTGACGAAAATAGAATAAGTTATTTGTGTAACATCAAAATCTGAGTTCAGAGCTGTGCATGACACACTTTCACATTTTATATGTGCCTCATTTTCATATTAAAGCTAGTGTTTTTGTTTGTTTGTTGGTTTGTTTTTGGGTGTGTTTTTTTTTGTTTTTGTTGGTTTTCTTCATATCCTTCAGTTGGCATTGTCTCCACGTACTGACAACATAAGCATCGACGTGTATTCTTGTTTGCTTGTCTATTTGGAAAAAAATATTTATAAACTGCTTTTTCTGACGTGCTTCTTTCTTCGTTGAGTTATTCTCTAATTTTTGGCTACACACTTTGAATTAAGCCCTTTTCATAATGTTCGTGGGTTGCCGTACAATTACGCAGTCCGTCGCAAAGTGTTGAAAACACGCTGTTAGGTAAATCTGCATTTTTCGCCAACCCTTTACATGCGCTGCTTGTGGCAAGACATTCCTTGTCGACGACTCGGCGGAAACAAATAAGTATAACCTATAGGAAGGACCTCTCACAAACCAGATAGGTGATGCTAGCGCTGGTAGAATTGTACACATACCAAGGGGAATTACTCAGCGCTGGACAGACAAACAGTTAGATCTAACAGTTATTATTATTACATAGTATTTATATGGCGCATTTCTCATATTTATAATATAACTCAATGCGCAGAATGTAGCCACGAACTGAACCCAACAAGCACGCTCACGTGAATCGCACGCATTCACTCACACACTGTACGTAAACACAGAACATTCACGTGGTGCTAAGGGCAAGCTCAAGCGAGCTACTGACAGTATTTGGAAATCGTTTTGTATTTGAAATTTTTATTAAGTTGGCTGAAACTGATACCAAAGTGAAGGGGGAGGAAGAGCCGGAGTACCCGGAGAAAGAACCCCCGACGGTCCGCCCGAATTAACGGTGACATTTACTAGAGGAGAAAAATCCGACGCCGGAACCCGGAATCGAACCTCGCACCTTTAGCATTGGTGGCAGGCGCCTTAACCACTGCGCGACGGACAGTTAGGGCAAGGGATCTAACTGTTTGTCTGTCTAGCGCTTAGTAATTTCCCTTGGTATGTGTATAGGAAGGACCGTTATTTTCGTGATAGTAAAGATGTAGCCGTTTACGGGGGTTAACCCTCGTGAATCACTTAGCCCCGACGCGGCATAGCAGGATATAGATCAACCATGATAGTTCAAGGGTGGTGCCAGAATCGCTTGGCGCCTACGGGCGCCAAGCGATTCTGGCACCACCCTTGAACTATCATTGTCGATCTTTCTTCTGGATTGTATTGCAGTCTTCAGAGGGCATATCTTCAATTTGAGGATTTCAAACCTTAGGACACAACGGATTAAACTGAATATTATCGCCGTGAGAAGAAAACTACTATAGCGCTTAGAACAAGACATGACATATACAACACAACTGATTCATAATATTTTCGGGTTGAAACTCTATTTCAAAATACGCAATCAAGTACAAAATAATTTGCAACTTACATTTTCGTCGTGGAAGATGCAATTGGTTTTCGCTTCCTACCTCTCTCCTTATTTTTCAAAGTTTCAAAAGATCCCTGACAAAACTACACAAATGAATATACCGTAAATTCAGGGTATAGCAAATTCGCTTGGGACCCTAACTGTGTTGTTGTTATCCCATTCAGCTCGCCGCACGTATTTCCCAAATTTTGGAGGCGTCATCAAACGAATTATGCACCTGTTGCAGGAGATGGATCGACATGATAATTGAAGGTAGTGCCAGATTAGCTTGGCGCCGACAGGCGCCAAGCTAATCTGGCACTCCCCTTGAATTGTCATTGTCGACCCATCTCCTGTTGTAGTGCGTCAGGGCTGATTGGCTTATTTAATCCGAAGTTTGTTCTAAGCAAAGTAAATTACGTAGAGACAGTGTGGTCAGGACCTTCACCAAAAAGCGTTGATATATCCGACTTTTGTGATATCGGACCATGTTATGAGCGGATTCGACTTAGTTCATTTTCATGATGAATTAATATCACCAGGATGTTTTTATATTAAGTTGACAACGTTCTTTAACATTATGAAGCCAATGGCCATATATAAATCGCTATTGGCTTTAAAAATGCTAAAAGAAATTGTCAATTCTACTTTCAATGTACTCTGACACGATTAATGCCGCTATCATTTTTTTTAGGCTTTGCCACAGCTTTTTAAGGCAGCTGGCTACCTACTCTGAGAACTTCCATGTATTAAAAAAATATACGTCGACCAAAAACGATAATATTTTGCAGTGTCTATCCCACAAACAAACATGTAGGTGTGTCAAAAAACCCAAAAAAACAAACAAACAAACAAACAAACAACAACGATAACAGCAACAACAGCAACAGCGACGACAACAAAAACTACATAAAAAGAAACACACACTTATTTTGCCATGACTTTACCAAGTATCGAGATACCATCTGTCTGTCGTGTTTCAGCGTCAGCGTGGCAGAGAGCCAGTAAGCACAGGACATCGGGCTGACGTCGACCGCAGTGGGCCCGCGCACGACAGTGCGCGAGCCTACTGCGGCTGACATCGGCCCGTGGACGTTTTGCTGACCGGGAGATGTTATTGGCGGTCCCGTTCCGACCTCCCTGAATGTCACCCAGAAGCCTGACTGTTACTAATCGCAACCTTGGTATTTCCCCCATGGGCGGCCAGCACTGCTACATCAAACCTCTACCCCAACAGCAAAAAATGTCTTCGGTCTTCGGGCAGACGACAGCCGCAGTTGGCCCGCGCACTGTCGTGCGCGGGGCAACTGCGGCCGCTGTCGGCCCGAAGATCTTTTGCGTGTTGGGTATGTAGGACTTGACTCTACAGTGCATGGAAACACGTCGTAAAACATCATGCTTGATACGTTGATCATGTGTGTGTGTGTGTGTGTGTGTGTGTGTGTGTGTGTGTGTGTGTGTGTGTGTGTGTGTGTGTGTGTGTGTAGTGTGTGTGTGTTATTTTGTGTTGCATTGTGTATTGTGCGATGGTCTATCATTTTGGGCTATCGGGCTTTGAGGCCTGAAGTATAAAATCACATGAAAAGGTGTAAGGTCGAAAATCAGAGACCAGCACACGCGGATTATTTAGGTGTAAAAAAATCCCCAGTCCTATGACTGCAATATTTTTTTATGAGGTTTGGTGGGGGGGGGGGGGGGGGAGGGGGGGGCGAGGGGGGGGGAGAGATTTGGGTGGGTTGGGAGATCGATAGAGACGGGGTGACGGAGGCGTGGTGGTTTGGATGGGGTGGGGGAAGGGTTGAGGGTGGCGGTGGGTAGGTGGGTGGGTGGGTGCGGAAACAATAATATGTGCATGTACCCCCAAACTTACAAACCAGATAGGTGAGGCTAGCGCTGGTAGAACTGTGCACATCCCAAGAGGAATTACTCAGCGCTGGACAGGCAAACAGTTGGATCCCCTGCCCCCACCTATCAGGCACCCAATCGCCAGCCCACAGAAAAATAAGCAGGTAAAGAACCAGACGATCATATACATCCCTTAATAGGCTGACAATAATTGGGTGCCTGATAGGCGGGGGCAGGGGATCTAACTGTTTGTCTGTCCAGTGCTGAGTAATTTCCCTTGGTATGTGTACCCCCAAACTTGTAAGGGCCATGTTATTTTAAGTCATTTAAATGTGCATTTATTTGCCTACAAAAACTGTGAAGAACAAAACAAAATTCGCTGTATATCAACAAATTTAACATCAGTAGCTTATTACATCAGCAAGAAATTCTGAAATCTGAATACAAACGACGAGTCCATTTTCATGTTATGACACATGACAATCTCCCGCAACGGCAATCTTTTCACAACAAAAGATTTACTGCCCAATGCGCAAAAGGCCATCGGGCCGACGTCGGAATTTATCTAAATCTGACTCTAAAGGAGGTACACACAAATAAGTAACATGCACACACATACACAATAAGCCAAAACTGAAAATATCTATCTATCTATCTATCTATCTATCTATCTATCTATCTATCTATCTATCTATCTATCTATCTATCTATCTATCTATCTATCTATCTATCTATCTATCTATCTATCTATCTATCTATCTATCTATCTATCTATCTATCTATCTATCTATCTATCTATCTATCTATCTATCTATCTATCTATCTATCTATCTATCTATCTATCTATACCCCGTAGTCTTGCCGACCGTTGGGGCACTACTGATGACTTGGCAACCAGCTCCCTCCATTCCTCTCTGTTCTTTGCCATTCTTAGCGTGTCGCCCAGCTTCAGTCCTGTCCACTCTGAGATATTGTCCTCCTATCTTTTCCTCTGTCTTCCTCTCCTTCGTCCTCCTTGCACAGTGCCTTGCAGGATTGTTTTGGCAAGCCCTGCTCAACGCGTGACATGCCCATACCACTTCAGTTTGCGGTTTTTTTCACAATGACTAATAGGTCTTCATAGGACCCCCGGCGTTAGATGGCCTTAGTCGCCTGCTCGGCGTTAAACACCAATAATCAATCAATCAATCATAGGGTCCGATGGCTTGCCTGATTCTGCTTCCCACTTCCACGCTCGTGATGTGATCTCTGTATGAAATGCCAAGCAGCCTTCCAAAGCATCTCATTTCAGTGGCTTGTATCCTCCTTTCAAGATCTGCTGTGAAGGTCCATGACTTGCAGGCATACAAAAACACTGAGGTGACTAAGGAGCGCATCAGTCTGATCTTGGAGCAGAGTGTGATGTTTCTGTCCTTCCATACGGTCTTCAGTCTTGTCAGTGCTGTTGTTGTTTGCTCAATCCTGGACAGTATTTCTGGTTTTGATCCCTCGTCTGTCACAATGGCTCCTAACTATTTGAATTTATTAACAATTTCCAGTTTTTGGCTTCCAATCATGACGTCAGTGCCAATGCCACTGGTGTTATTGGTCATCAGTTTGGTCTTCTCTGCACTGATTTCCATCCCATACGCAATGGCTGTACTGTCCAGCTTTTTCACCAGCTGTGCTAGCCCCTTCTCTGTTCCTGCAAGGCCATCAATGTCGTCCGCAAAGCGCAAGTTCGTGATTGTTTTGCCTCCAATACTGACAGTTCCTTCGTGATCTTTCAGAGCGTCTGTCATGATTCTTTCCAGGAATATGTTGAAATGAGTAGGTGAGAGCAAACAGCCTTGCCTGACTCCGACTGTAGTCCTAAACCAGTTTCCTATTTTGCCGTTGAAGCAGACTGCGCTAGTGGCCTTGTTGTAAAGGTTTGCCATGACTTTGATCAGGTTGGCATTGACGTTGTATAGCTTCACGGTGGATCAAAGGGCTGCATGCCACACCCTGTCAAATGCTTTCTTAAAATCCACAAAGACATAATAGAGGTCTTGCTGTTGCTGGAGGTACCTCTCACATAGAACTCTCAGGTTGAAGATCTGCTCAGTTGTGCTGCGCACTGGTCTGAAGCCTGCCTGTTCCTCAGCTATGATTTCCTCTGCCTGTGGCTTCAGCCAGTTCAGTAGGATCATTAACATGACTTTGCTTGGGTGGCATATAAGACTGATCGTGCGAAAATTCTGGCATTGATGTCAGTTGCCTTTTTGGGGAGAGTTATTATAAGTGATTGGGTCCATGGTGTGGGGCCAATGCCCTGACTGCCAGATCTTATTGCAGATTGTTAGTAAGGCGCTTATCATGTCTTCTCCCCCTTGTTGGACTAACTCTGCAGGGATGTTGTCTGCTTCTGCTGCCTTCCCTTTTTTTCAGCGACTTCACTGCAGCCTATACAGCCTCAAACTGAAACTACAAAATAAAAATAAAACAACACACATATTGCAATATTTCATTCTGTGGTATTTCCTTCTGTCAGTTATAAATATGCTGACCTTATGTGGGGAGGGAGGGGTAGCCAGGGGAAGGGGGGGTGGGGTCATGGAGGAGGGTCGTGGGTAAAGGAGGTCAGAGAATTCGCGTTAATCATAATCATGCTGACAATTGTGAGTTCACACGGACTGAGAACGTGTGCTGATCTGTGATTTTGAACCTTTCGGCTTTACAGACCAGCACATGGATTGTTTGGGATCAGGGATCAGAAGTAATAGCTACTAAACTACAAACGCTTGCGCCAAGAGTGAAAACATGGAGAAGAAAAATCAAAACAACAAAAACAAATGAACAAGACCAAAACCAATAACAATAACAGCGTCATCACTACCGCCCTCACCACTAACAAAAACAATAAAAACAACAACATCATCATCAACACCACCAACAACAACAAGAACAAACCAACCTCAGCGATTTGTTATTGCTATTTTCGTGAGTAGTACTACACTGAAGATCGTTATACTTGTATTAAACATCGAATGTCTTAGTCAAACTAGGCCGACCAACAAAAAAAGACACAATTATTTCCATGAAATAATTTCACCGGTGTATTTCGTCTGTGAACAGGTCAGCTGGCCGACGTCTGCAATTTTCCGTACGAGTTAACTCATTGTGTCCGAGGTACGAAATACCCACATTTTGGATTTACCCTCTGAGGACTACATCACAATTATTCATGAGACAGATCGATAATGATAGTTCAAGGGTGGTGGCAGAATAGCTTGGCGCCACCACCTTTGAACTATCATGGTCGAGCCATATCTTGCTGTGGTGTGTCGCGGGCATAATGAATTAAAAATGAAAATCTCGGATCGACAGTTTGTGTGTGTGTGTGTGTGTGTGTGTGTGTGTGTGTGTGTGTGTGTGTGTGTGTGTGTGTGTGTGTGTGTGTGTGTGTGTGTGTGTGTGTGTGAATATATTTTGCGGCAGCAGAACGGAAGCGACTGAATCCTTCTCTCGCGAGGGCGCATGAGGATCCATACCTCTTCCAGACAAGTGTCTTTTGTCATAGGAGTCATATGCCTCAGCCATTCCGTTACTGAGGCTCTTGAGGACCTGCGCGTCAGTCGGACTGCTTTCAATCGAGCGGGAGTGATATGACAGATCTTCGCCACGGTTTTCGGAACCACAATTTCTAGCGAGGGGCATAGATCCTCATGAGCCCCACATCTCGCAGGGGTCAATGAAGCTCTATGTCCCTTGCAGCGAAACCTTCCATACCCACCTCCGACTGGTATGCCTGAGCCCTCAAGGAACAGATCTAGGAAACGATCTAGATTACGTCAAACCAAAAAGAGACATAGATTCTCATAAACCCGAGCAATTTTTTTTTTTTTAATTTTTGGGAAGGGGGGTGGGGGGGGGGGGGGGGGCTCAGGAGGACCTATGCCTCTTGCTAACGTCGTACGAGGCTTCCTTTCCTGACGTAGTTCTCTCCCCTCAGGACTGGGAGTTCTGATTCTTTTCGTGAGGAACATCCGCGCTAACTGCACTGCTGACGGTGACAAGAGGCATAGATACTTAATAACCCCCCGCAATTGAGGATCTATGCCTCTAACCCCAAGCCAGAGCTCACGAGGCTCTATTCCTTTTGCTGACGTAGTTCTCTCCCCTCAGGACTGAGAGTTCTGAACCTTTTCCCCGCAGAACATCGGCGCGAACTGCGCTGCACTGCTAACCGTAACAAGATGGCATAGATCCTCATGAGACCCCGCAATTGCGGGGGCTCATGAGGATCTATGCCTCTTGTTAACCCCAAGCCAGGTCTCATGAGAATCTATTCCTTTTGCAGACGTCGTTCTATCCCCTCAGGACTGATTCTACTGAACTGTTTTCCCCTGGAACATCCGCGCTAACTGCGCTGCGGCGTCGTCCATTCTCACCTGTCTTGTCCTCAGGTGTCAGCCCTTTGATCCGCCCGCCGCCCAGCTGGGGGAAACCGTGTCAAGACACGCTGAGACATCGGGGACCCACAAGGGGGCGACACCAGCCCTGGCTCCGACATGGCGGCCAACGCGACAGACATGACCAGCAAAACAAACACGACAAGTCTTGCAAAAGGGACAGAACTCAACTAATACCCAGGGTTCAAAAGATCTTTAAGCCGACGACAGCCCGACGGTCGTCTGTGGACTGGGGAGGCCAGTAAAGGGAGGCAATTGGTCTTCACATAATTATATATTATAATAGGTCGCAATACAATAAAGGGAATGAATGAACGAATCAATGAATGAATGAATTGTGTATAAGGTCTGTTCACACACTCACACACACACACACACACACACACACGCACGCACGCACGCACACACACACACACACACACACGCACGCACGCACACGCACACACAAATAAATAAAATAATAAAAAAAATATTTAAAAAATAAGAAGAAAATAATTTTAAAAAAATAAATAAAATAAAGGGACGTAATTGGACGTGTGCTTGTTGCTGGACGTGACACACTAATACAAGGTCTACTGGGTACTACTATTTACAGGCCAAAACCAGCTGTAGCTCCCGGTATCGTTAGCGTGTACTTGTATTTAGCTTGCTGGTGAGATAGTTATTGTTGCTTTCACGGTGTTTAACTCGATCGAGCAAGAAATCAGTCTGCCAGTCGATCAACCCCAGTGAATTCGGCGGTCAATCAACAGATCACCAAATTTTGGAAGCTACTACAGCGGCACGAGCAAGACATTGTACTAATAGTTATAACAGCGTCAGCATTCATGCCTCAAAATAATCTAACGATCAAGTGTTTGTGATTTTTGACAACTGAAAACAGTTTTTTAAAAATCTCAAAGAGTTATAAATAAAATGAAAATGAAAATGAAATGAAAAATAAAATAAAATAAAATAAAATAAAATAAAATAAAATAAAATAAAATAAAATAAAATAAAATAAAATATAATAACAAGCAAGAAATAGAAAAGATCTTGAGGGCAGACTGTTTAACTCGGAAATCCAACAGGAAACGGGGAAAGACTGCAACACGAAGGAACTATTCAACAACTGAGTTTTTGTTTTTATCTTTATTCCGCAAGATCGCTTCCGTAATCGTCTAAGATTTTCAGATATTCAGGAATTTTGAGGCTTGTTCATAAAAAAAAAATATTGATCGTGACTTGGAATATCTGCCTGGAAACACCCTTGATCTTAGAAGTGATCAAGAACTGAGTTGTCTTCATTTTAACACATTCTATCCTACTACCCAAAATCCCTATCTTTGGAAGTTTCCCTCCGAAGGACTGAATTACAATCCTAGAGACAGATCGAGCATGATAGTTCAAGGGTGGCGCCAGAATAGCTCGGCGCCTATAGGCGCCGAGCTATTCTGGCGCCACCCTTGAACTATCATGCTCGATCCATGTCTTGCTGTGGAGCGTCTGGGCTGAAAGAGTTGACCCGCTCAGAGCCAGCGGACGCGGACTGTGTTTCTGCAACCTTCGTTCATTCAAGACCAGAAAATCCTCGCCGTCCAGCAACACGGACTCAACGCGGCGTCAGCAAAAGGTGCAGATGCTCATGAGCCCCCGCGACTGCGGTTGGCTCATGAGGATCTGTTGCTCTTGCATTTGGCTGGTGTTTAAGTGACTTTTCTCCGCAAGTGAGCGGGTGAACCCCTTTTATCGCCACGGGCGCATTTCCCCGAATGTTCGGAAAGTGTTACTCTAACGACTGTGTGCCACATGCAGGATGAGGTGCCAAGGCGCCAAGCTAATCTGGCACTACCCTTGAATTATCATGGTCAATCAAATCTCTCGCTGTAGGGCGTTGGCGCTGGAAGGGTTAAATACCACG
Source organism: Semisulcospira habei (assembly GCA_036245525.1). Taxonomy (NCBI): domain Eukaryota; kingdom Metazoa; phylum Mollusca; class Gastropoda; family Semisulcospiridae; genus Semisulcospira; species Semisulcospira habei. Next base: position 339,677,458 of record BTPG01000001.1, on the reverse strand, counting down.
CCAGAGAAATCCTCTCGTCCACGGCACACGGCTACAAAATACAGCACGCAAAACGCACAGATCCTCATGAGCCCCCGCGCCTGCTGGGACCCATGAGTGTCTATGCATCTGGCACATTTTAAAATAAATGTAAATTCAAGTGTTCCAAAAAGAGACATAGATCATCATGAGCCCCCGCAGATGCGGGGGTTCATGAGAATCTATGCCTCTTTAGACGTATAGTGACCATATATCTCAGTAGTTAAAGCGTTTTGTATGAGTGTACGAAGTGGACAAGAAGTTGCTTCTTTGAAAGAACTCACGAGAATTTTGAATGAAAATTCTTCCATAGAAACAGAATGAATGGAAACTCAGAAAAAGTCAAAAAGTCTCAAAAGCCAAGAAATCTGAAGTAGGGTTACATAAAAAAAAAAATCCCCCAACAACGCAAAGCATTTTGTTCAAAATCAATAAACACGGGGTGAAGAAGAAACGCCAAAACTACAGCAGGAGAACAGGACATCCGTTTCGTTAATGTACCAAACGCATTTTCATGGAGGTTAAAAACAAGCAAAACAGGATCTGCAATATCTGGGGGTCAGTTGCATGAGTAAGCTTAGGCCTGCGCCAGCTGGCGCAGGACTAAGCTCACTCAAGCAACTTGTCCCTGGTGTTTAAAGTCGTCTGCTCCGTGGCAGGCCTTGATAGCGAACATTCGCAGATATAGTGGCTGTCAATGTTGTCTTGGACACACCCTGCGGAAACCCCCACAGGACATCACCCGGCAGGCTTTGCAGTGGAACCCCCAGGGAAAGAGACGGGTCGGTCGCCCTAAGACCCACCTGGAGACGATCCTGTGAAGGGGAAATGAAGAGCTGCAACCTGTCGTGGGGTGAACTGAAAAAGGCTGCCCAGAATCGAGTGCGCTGGAGGACTGTTGCAGAGGCCCTTTGTTCCACGAGGAATCCAAGGAATTAAGCAAGTAAGCAACGTCCTCTTGCCTCAACTAAAACCTTTCTCGTTCCTTCTTTCCACAATCGATATGAGTAAACACACGTACCAGAGGCTTTCCGCTGTTTCGTTTTTTAACTCATTCAACTCCGACACGCCACGGCGGCAATACATGGATCGAGCGTGATAGTTCAAGGGTTGGTGCCAGAATAGCTTGGCGCCCGTAGGCGCCAAGCTATTCTGGCACCAACCCTTGAACTATCACGCTCGATCTGTTTCCAGAAGTGTCATACCGTCTTTCAAAGGGGGCAACTTCAAAATGTGCGGATTTCGGTCAGTCCTGGAGCAGAAGGTGTTAAGCATCGCGGAAGAGACTCGCCTGCGCACAAAGGCGAACAGGAAAAGAACCGTCTTTCATTTTCGCGACATTCAGACTTCATCATTTGCGTTAAACATGTTCTTAATTAAACAAACTTTAGTTCGAGAACTCTGACGAACTACAGTTCACGATCTCGGACGAACCAGGTTGGTTCTTAATTGGACGATCTAAAGATACGGCGAACCTAGTTCGAAGTAGTTCACGAACCTCGGCAAACCATAGTTCGCTGTCGGAAAAGGTTCGCTCAACGTGTTGAGTAAACCAAGGCGAAGCTTTTCTCTGATTGGTCAAAACCTTTACCTTCTTCTGCGTTGGAGATAAGAAGACAGTCGCCGATACAAACAAATATGGCGGACGGCGATATTTCACTCGTGCGAAGAACAAGACCTATTTTTATTGATTTGTGGGAGGCGCAACGCTGTTTGTGGGGTCGCTACTGCAAGGAGTACAAAAACAAACATCGTTCAAATCGCGAAGCGGCATAGCGGCAGCCATTTTGAACCAGTAAGTACGCCGAATCAAGCACTTCAGTTAAGAAAGAGAACCATGGCAAACCTGGTTTGCTGAAGTTCGCCTAGGTTCGTGCAACCTCAATTAAGAAACAAACCAAAAGATCGCCGATCTTCTCCGATCTAGGTTTGCTGATCAGAAGTTCGTCCAATTAAGAACAGCTCTTATCCCTCTTGTCCAGTATCACCGCAAGACAAGTTAACTCAGTCAGCCCGGCGCGCGTATTTCCCAAATTTTGGAGGCGTCATCGAAGGACAATGCACCTGTTGCAGGGGATGGATCGACCGTGATAATTCAAGGCGCCAAGCTAATCTGGCACTGCCCTTGAATTATCACGGTCGATCCATCTCCTGCTGTAGTGCGTCAGGGCTGAATGGGTTAACCCATTGATAAAGGCGATATTGTGATCTATTAACCCTGCACTGCCTGCAGTTGCTCGCTGTAACCCCTTTACTGGCTAGAAAAATGGAACACCCCCCCCCCCCCACCCATCTACAACAGGTATAGATCCTTATGAGCCCCCGCATGCAGGGGCTCTTGAGGATCTATGCCTCTCGCTGAAACCAATGGTGTATCCGTGTCTTGGGATGTAAACTTTTTTTTTTGTTGTTGAGTTAACCATGACACAATCTGCGACCACAGACAGACAGGGAAGGGATTAAAGGCTGCTGTAGCCGAGAGAGAATGGGTTAAGGGGTCTGTAAGGTCCAAAATCAAAGCTCCGGCAGATCAGGGAAACTTGAAATATTGATCACAACAACATTGTTTGTAACGTTAATAAAAAGTAGTTGAGCTTAATAATGTTAAAAAGATGAAACTGTGTATAAAGCTTCACCGGTGTTGTTGTATGGTATGCTGTATACTTGCAGGGAAACCGCAGTGTCGTTAACTGCCGTTTTATGGTAAAAACCCACTGTGTCTTTTTGGAGAAAAGCGAGATTTCTTGTTGTATTACAATGACAATCTCGTTTTATTCAAAAATGGACTTACTGCCTTTTGTCATGTGAAGGCAGATTTAGTTTACAAATAAAACAAAATCACGATATTAGTATTTGCTGGCGTATGTTTCTGATTTCTAACTTGACGCGTACCCTATCGCTGAGTTCAAATGATTTCAATGGAATAGTACGGTACACACACTCACACGCACGGGTGTACACGCCGTACACACACTCATACACACAGGCGCATTGGCGAACGCTCGATCGTGCAAGAGAGAGAGAGAGAGAGAGAGAGAGAGAGAGAGAGAGAGAGAGAGAGAGAGAGAGAGAGAGAGAGAGAGAGAGAGAGAGAGAGAGAGAGAGAGAGAGATCGCCATTAACAGCGCTGCTATCGTGATTTCGACCTTTCTATGTCGGCATCGGGAGTAGCGTCCCCTGCCAGAGCTCTCCAGAAATAATAAGATAATAACCGCAATTTTCCCGACATCCGCCGGCAGCCGACTGATTGCAGCAATTTAGCGCCGGCATGATCATTGCCTGGTCTCTCTTCCAGCAAACAAATTGCCTTCGGGCCGATGCCGGCCGCCGCGGCCTGTGCAATGCGCAGGCCGCCGCGGCAGCAGGCATCGGTCCGATATTTCTTTGCTTACCGTGATCAGCGATTCTGGCACATCGCCAAAGAGGATGAGGCTTTGATACAGGAACATTTCTCTGCAAGCTTTCGTCCACACAGCAGACAGTCTTTTAGAATTCTTTCAGTCACTGAGTGACGCGGGGTTCTCCGTAGTCAGTGCCGTGCGGTCTCAGTCTCAGCCCCTTCCTTCGTGTCAGACAAGACACGGGGTAGATTCTCAGTCAGTCGATAGACCAGGCTCAGCCGGGGGCAAAATAATTCAACTTCTATCTTAACTCATTCTACCCCAGACACCCCACAGCAAAATAAGGATCGACCATGATAGTTCGAGGGTGATGCCAGAATAGCTTGGCGCCCATAGGCGCCAAGCTATTCTGGCATCGCCCTTGAACTATCATGGTTGATCTGTGTCCTGCACTGCAATGCAGTCTTCAGAGGACAACGGTAAAATTTGGGGATTTCGGTCTTGGGGTAGCATGAGTTAAAAGGCATAGAGTTAGTTAGTTATTTGGGTTGAACGGCGAGCAAGCGACGATGGCCATCTCACGGCGCTAAAAGGCATAGAGTCTGACGTGCCCCTGCAGGGATTCTCATTAGAGAGGTCATGATAATCTACGTCCCTTGCTTGTAGATTTCCATACCATTTTCAATTAATTACAAAAATTACGAAACAACTTATACAAGCAGAAAGCACATGTTTCTGTGAACGTGTGTATAGATCTACCAGGGTCTCTGACAATATTTGCTTTTTGTATGAGAAGGTCCTGCCCGCTGGACATTCAACGATTTTTGTTCCCTAGAAATGAGGGGCTTTTTTTCCCCCCGATAGAAACACCGTCAACGAGTAGTTACTTAGCGTTTCATTCTCTGCGAGACTTCACCTGACATTATTTGGTGCGAGCGGAAAACTTGCACCATGCCGCCTCTATCTCAAAGATACCAAACATCGATCCAATGACTGAACCTGACAGTCGACTCAACACGCAAATTATCTATGCCTCTTACGGATGAGGGACATTCGCAGCTGGATGAGGGATGTTTTGCATCCAGGGGCGAAAAAAATAACTACCATCGTGTCGTGAACAAAAGCTTGAACGGCTCTCTATTTTCGAAAATCCACTTTAGAATTCAGAGGCGTTTCAAATAGTCGGAGACTTTAGGGCGTTACAGTTCAAATTGAATTTAAGCTTACGTGCTGGTCTGTGATTTTTGGACCTTACGGCTTTCAGCCGTAAGGTCCAAAATCACAGACCAGCACACCTTGAGTTTGGTTTTGAAACGCGTGCGATTTTGTGTCGCTTTGGACAGGAAGAGGACGAGACAGATTTTGTGTATGTGTATTAATTTGTGGCCTGTGAGGAAATAAAAGGTCAGTGGACTGTGCTCATATCGGAAACATAAACTATGAATGCCGATCAGTTTTGTATTAGTCGTGCTAAAATCATATAATGTTTTGAGGAGCTGCGTTTATTTGCATAGTGGTTTAAAAGATGAATTTATAAAAATAAAAATTAAAGTAAATGTGCCGTGGATGGATGGAAATAGGTTGGATGGACGGATGGATGAATGGATGGACGGATGGATGGGTGAATGAGAGGTAAGTGGGTGGACGGTCGTTTGGAATGAAGAAATTCGCCCTATCATAATAATAGAGTGTATTTCGTTGCACATCTTTTATAACCCATTGTGATTCTGTTGCTTTGCTTTTATTGCTGATGTTGCAGTGCTGGTGATGATGATGGTTGATTGTGATAACGGCTGTTGCTGTAATTGCTCGATTGTTTGTTTGTTTCTTTGTTTATTTGTGCGCTCACTCGTTCGTTCTGTATTTAGTGCGTTCGCTCGATCGTTTATACCATAGTTCGTTCGTTGATTCTTTCGTTCTTTCGTTTGTTTGTTGTTGTTTTTTAATTTGTTTGTTTGTTTGTCTGTTGCTTTCTTTCATTCCTTCATTGATTTTTCTCGTCTGGCTTTCATTTCAAGATCGCTCTGTAAATTACACATCGACATGCATAGGTTATACACCAATGGTGAATATAACATTTCTTTCAGCTTCTCAGGAACAACCACCACCCCCCCCCCCCCCACACACACACACACATTGGAACAAAAACAGATAAAAGAAACTAATATGCAAAAAATAACTTCAAAGAAATACAGTGTAGATAAATAAAAAATCTAACAAACTAACTAACTGTATGACCGACTGACTGACAAAGTGACTGACAATTAAAAAAGTTTAAAAAAAAAAAAAAAAAACTTTAATTAATCTAACTTTTAAATGAATGACTGAATGAATAAATGATTGAATGAATGAATAAATGAATAAATGCATACATACATACACATATATACATAATACATACATACATACATACATACATACATACATACATACATACATACATACATACATACATACATACATACATACATTATAAGTTATTTGTAAGGGGGTTCGCTACACGGACTTTTGTAGGCCTTCGGGAGGTCAAAGGAATCATTGTACCCCGAAGGCCGAAGGCCTGAGGGGTACAATGATTCCTTTGACCTCCCGAAGGCCTACAAGGGTCCGTGCAGCGCACCCCTCCGACCAATAACGTATTTGTTTTCATTCATACACTATTTTCGTAAAAGAAATCAAGAAGACATCTTCCGACCTGGATCAGGCCAGACGATGATTGACGTCAAAGGAATATACATTTATACATAAAAGACTTATGACGTAATTTAAAACATTTCATGACGTTGCCGTCTCCAGTACTGATTGTGCTTGTTGTTTCGAACAACACTAAGTAACTTGTACTTTAGAACTTTGGTGATCTTTTATAGAACGAAACTGGCACCCAAGACGCGTCATAGAGAGGGCTACAAAAATTCCGCCATTTTTCGCTCACATGGTACGGTTTGCGCTAAAGTGACTGGTCGTGTGAAGTAGGGAGGAAAACATACGTACATACATACATACATACATACATACATACATACATACATACATACATAGTAAATGAATAAATAAATGAATAAATTAATAAACAAATAAATAAATAAACAAACAAACAAACAAACAAAATAAATAAATAAATAAATAAATAAGCACGCTTTGCCTGCTCGATTTCCAGTGATTTGTTTATAAACTTATATTTGTTTACTACTTTTTCAGCTGGTTTTGTTTTCCCTGTTGCTTGTTCGCTCTGTTGTTTTCATACGTTTGTTCCTGACATAAGGGCCTCATGCCATCATGAGATGGATGGATGGATGGATGGATGGATGGATGGATGTGTGGGTGGGTAGATGGACAGTGTTTGTATACGTGCGTATCCGTCTCGTTACAATCCGAAACCAAACGCACTCCGTCTTCAAGAGCCGTAGATCCTCATGAGTTCCGATATCTGCTAATTTGAGGATGTACATCTCTTGCTGGTCAAAATTCACATCTTTGTTTTTTTAAACTAGAGGAGTGATACGCTACACACACACGCGCGCGCGCGTCCCATCCTATTTTCAGCCCCACCCTCTTACCCCCAATTTCACCTGGCAGTGGCAGTGGCAGTAGTGGCAGTGGCAGTATTTTAATGACGCAGTTTTGTTGCCGGAATTTTATGTTGGAGATGATCTGCTACGGTCCATTTAAATACACTTTGTTGCAACATATTTTCAGCAGCTTTTGCCAGTGGCGAAAGGGACACCCCATGTGTAGAATTCCACACTTTCAGACAGACTTTTTGGGGGACGTATGTGTCCGAAATGTCGAGAACAAGTCAGAACATTATCCAAGAGAGCTGGTTATCGGTTGGACAAAGCAGAACGGATAACTGATAACCCAAATTTTGGATTTTTGGTTCTGATCTATACCGTTCGGCGCTGTTTCTGTGGCGACACGCCATTCCCGGGGAAGGTAGCCCAAGTTTCTCCCGTATGAACAATCAAATTGTAAACGCATAAAATAATGGTTACACTAAGATGTAAAGAAATTTGCACGTAAATATTTGATTAACTTATATAACCCGGACACACCATAACTAGAAGTGGATCGACCGTGATAGTTCAGGGGTGATGCCAGAATAGCTTGGCGCCTATGGGCGCCAAGCTATTCTGGCACCATCCTTGA
>BTPG01000001.1:339632453-339657453 GCA_036245525.1 Semisulcospira habei | reverse complement strand
TGATCAGCAATAGATTCTCACGAGCATTCACAGTAGTCTGCGAATCGTCCGTGCGAACGGAAAAATTTTGCGAATAAAAAAAAATAAAAATGAAACGCGGTTAATGCAAAAGGCCTATATTCTCATGGGTCCCTGCATTCGCAAGGTCTCATGAGAATATATACCTCTTGTGGGTAGCCAAACTACATCCCTGCGCAGTAGACGAAGGACGATTTGGGGTGTAAACAAAGTCTTTGTCAACGACGGAAAACGTTAAAGGCTAACGTTTAGGGCTTAACGCCGTTTGTCCAACACGAAGTTGATTTCAAAGACGGGGCACCGAATAGGGTCTGAACAAATTTTGACCCCAGGAGGATTCAACGATAAGTTTGGGTGTGGGGTGAGGGGGCCTTTGGGGTTTTAACGTCTGTTACCTACGCGAAGGTGATAGAAAAGACGTGACAGACAACAGTATGCTGGTCGGTCGAGCTGCATTGTCACTGGCGGAAAAGCTATGTTGCCTTGGCGCCGTAAATGTGAGAAGTCCTTAAGAATATGCTGCGGATCTGCTTAGTCCTCCCCCAGCCTTAGTCCTGCTCCAGCCACTAAGCAAGGTGGAGCACCTTGCTTAGTGGCTGGGGCAGGACTAAGCTCGCTCGTGCAACTGGCGTCTGGTTTCACTGACTCACTTACGCAGGGCTCACAAAAGCCTGGTTGGAAAACAGAGGGCTTTCACACGGGTTATCCGATGTTCGCCTTTTGTGTGTGTGGTGTGTGTGTGTGGTGGTGGTGTGGTGTGTGTGTGTGTGTGTGTGTGTGTGTGTGTGTGTGTGTGTGTGTGTGTGTGTGTGTGGTTACAAACGCGATAATTTTGAGTGATTTGCCGAATAGACTGATTACAGACTTGAGTTCCAGTCTTTGATTTGGTTATTGGTTATTGGTGTTTAACGCCAAGCAGGCGACTAAGGCCATCTCACGGCGGTCTTTGATTTGGGCCTGTCTTACCTGAATGAAGTTAATTAGAGTAAGAAACTGCAAGATACTATTATTATTACTATCGAAAACGGACGTTTCGACTTCAGTATAAAGGAGAGCCTAAGAGAGAGAGAGAGAGAGAGAGAGAGAGAGAGAGAGAGAGAGAGAGAGAGAGAGAGAGAGAGAGAGAGAGAGAGAGAGAGAGAGAGAGAGAGAGAGAGATAGAGAGAGAGAGGGAGAGAGAGAGAGAGAGAGTAAACAAATGTATTAAAATGCACAGAGAAAACACAAAGAATTTACACCTACCAAGAATGTTTCTGCACATGCGCATCTGAGCAACTCAGAACTAAATTCTAAATAACGTTGAAATGCAAATCAATATAAAAACAATATACAATTACAAAGAATTTTTTTATATGCACCTGACCAATAATAATAAAACAAAAAAAGATTTCCCCCGATAAATCGTTTATGTGGAACCGTGCGCAAAACCCGTACCGCCGCGTCTCCTTTGTTCTTCCAAGCGTGGAGCGCCCTAACACCTGAGCTCACGGATTTTTACCTGCATTTTTCCTCTCCTTTATTAAATCTCTGTCATTATAATCAATACCTCCACGCCTACCCTGCCTGGTGCCAGGTCGCCTTCCCAATGCCCGGAAGATATTTGTAAAAAAATAGCATTGAAATACTACAAAAGGGCATGCATCGACCATAATACTTTGTGGCGTCAGAATAGCTTGGCGCTTACAGGCGTCAAGCTATTCTGGCACCACCCTTAAACTATCATGGTCGAGGCCTTCATTTTCTTTTAACCTGTATAATGGAAAATGGCCAGGCCGCTTTTTCAATACCCAAAAGATATTTTTTTAAATAGCCTTTAGGCGCTAAGCTATTCTGGCACCACCCTTGAACTATCATGGTCGATCTGTCTCCGGGGCTGATAGATTTTCTTTACCTTGAAAATGGGAAAAAAATGGATTTTGCGCCTGAGTGGCACATCTGTGGACCTTGCATGTATGTGACGGGGAAAAAAAAATCCCGCGATCTCTGAAGAAATATGAATGAACGCCCGTGTAATGGACTGATTTAATAAGAGAATTTGTAAAGTCATTTCACACAACAACAAAAAATGCATGTATGTCATGCCAGTGTTTTTTTTTTTTTATAAAATAAATAAATGACGATGTTGATGTTAATATTTATTTTTGTAATATTGAGAATGCCATGAGAATTATTTCACACCCAAAAGACACTAATCTAAAACTTTTTACAAAATGTACAAAGACCTATGTTAATATTGCTGTTTTAACTTATAAGGTGAGCGCTTGTGCTTATTTTCAATGGTTCTTGAAAACACAGCATCTGCTGAACTCTAAAATGAATTGCTACGTTGTTGCTGGGTTTTTTTTTTTTTTTTTTTTTTTTAAATTCTCAGAACATTTTTGAGTTGTGTCTGTAATACAGCTGTTTTCATTTCTTCAATTCAAATTAAATAAAACAAAACAAACAATGACTCATCACATTCGCGGGGGCTCATGAGGATCTATACCTCTTGCAATGGGATCGTGTTCATTTTTTCTCTATTGTGAAGAGGTGAACAGTACCATTTTCATTTCTTGTCGGTTTCCATGGAAACAGCTCGATTTGATAGAGTTCGATTTCATCAGTATAGACTTCTGGGTCAAGATTTTATCGAGTCAAACTTTGTGCTGGCTGCGTTGAGTGCGGACAGGTGACCGCTCGTCATACCTGTATAACATAGTGCGAGTGTCCACCCTTAAATCATGCCCCCCTTACTTCCTTCTCCCTCCCTCTCTAAGCGTTCGAACTTGTCTCTTTCGTTACGCACGTGAACAGATTAAAGGAACACAAAGATTCCTCGTCAGAGGCGCACTGATGTAAAACTGGTCGACAAGACATATGGATTTCATGAGCCCCTGCCATTTGCATGGGCCCGTGAGCATCTAGATGTCTTACAAATGGACTAGTTTGTTTCTCTAAACAATGATCTGTCTCTCTGTCTCTGTCTCCCTCTGTCTGTCTCTGAATATCTGTCTCCGTCTGTCTGTCTGTCTGTCTGTCTGTCTCTGTCTGTCTGTCTGTCTGTCTGTCTGTCTGTCTGTCTGTCTCTCTCTCTCTCTCTCTCTCTCTCTCTCTCTCTCTCTCTCTCTCTCTGGTGGCGTGCCCCCCGGGTGGGAGTGTCTGGGGAGGGCTCCCGCAAACGGATATTATGACACGTGCAAACATCTTCGTATGGGTACCTGTGTGTTTTGTTAAATCATTGTTGCAGTTTGTAGTGTTGTCGTAATTCGCATTAGTTCAGTTCGATGTTGTTTGTGAGTTTAATGTAGCTTTGCCTGTTATTATATGTCAGTAGATGTAGCAAGGACAGATTGGAAGAAAGGCCTGTGCGCCTAATATCTCAATCCTTGATAAATAAAGTTTCAGTCAGTCAGTCTCTCTCTCTCTCTCTCTCCCCCCCCCCCCCCCCCCGCCTTCCCTCCGACCCTGTAAAATCCGCATCCTCGCTAGCCTGTTTTAGAAAGGGTCTCTGCAAGTATTTCGTCGATCACTCGTAGGGCCTAGGGATGCCTTAACTACATGTATTATATTATGTCTCTTTCTATGCTGGGTCCAATTTATTCGCAATTAAGCCTGTTATCTTTGTATTTATCATTTGAACTACTGCCTATGTAAACAGTGTTGTCAATTGTTTGTAAGTATTATGTTTTACTTATATGTATGTGCATGTGTAAATGGTCTTGTAGTTGTTAGCAACTGCAGGTTTGTAAAATGGCTGTGTCAATGACGAAGTCAATGCTTTTACCGTTGTAAAATAAAATTTAATTGATTCATTGATTCTCTTATATAGACGAGCAGCAAAGTTAATTTTACCGGATCCTTCTCTGACAACTGATGATAAGATGCACAAAGCGGGACTTCTTTCACTTAAGAATCATTTTGTTTATAACAAAGGAGTTCTCATGTTCAAGATTCGAAATAACAGAATTCCCGAATACTTAACCCAGCTGCTAGTCCGGTCTCAGTCCCGCTATGGGGATACAAAAAGCATGTACGAACCAAAACCAAAATTGACTTATTTTAAACCAGTTTAGCATTCTCAGGGGCAACTTTGTTGAATTCTCTTCCATCCTGTGTAAAGACCACTCCTACGATATCATATTTTAAGGAAATACTTTTTAAATACCTATCATCACAATCATAAGTAGCTACAATACTCACTTGCTCAGTTCACACACTGTTAGTAGGAACTCATTCATTAACCATGGATATGTAAACCTGTCCAGTGTAAATGAGTGTGCGCACGCAAGTATTATTATATTCTGTGCGTGCTATATTCTGTGTATTATTATATTCTGTGCGTGCTATATTCTGTGTATTATTATATTCTGTGCGTGCTATATTCTGTGTATTATTATATTCTGTGCGTGCTATATTCTGTGTATTATTATATTCTGTGCGTGCTATATTCTGTGTATTATTATATTCTGTGCGTGCTATATTCTGTGTATTATTATATTCTGTGCGTGCTATATTCTGTGTATTATTATATTCTGTGCGTGCTATATTCTGTGTATTATTATATTCTGTGCATGCTGTTTTTTTCCCCTCCCTTCCAACCCGCACCCCCTTAGTCTGAATGCTGAAAACATTGACGTCTTTAAGACCCAACTTAAAACCTACTTCTTTCAGCATGCGTACCATTAATCCACAGATTGTGTGTGCGTGTGTGTGATGATGGTTTGGTCTGCATACATATGGTTTTGTTATGTGTGTTTTAGTTGTATGTGCGTGCGTAGATTAGAAGTGCATAGATTAGACTGTTTTAAAGGTAGTGAGATTCTGCATATACATTTTTTTGTAACGCGCTTAGAGCCCACTGCTCCTGGGGATTCAGCGCGATATAAATGCTCTTTATTATTATTATTATTATTATTATTATTAGTCTCAGACTATGTATCTAATGTATATAATTATTGTTTGTCTGTAGAAGTAGCAACGGCAGATGTAAAAAAATGAAATTGCCTCGGGCTCTGTCAATATCTTTACCCTTGTCAATTAAAGATTCATTGAATTGATTCTCTCTCTCTCTCTCTCTCTCTCTCTCTCTCTCTCTCTCTCTCTCTCTCTCTCTCTCTCTCTCTCTCTCTCTCTCTCTCTCTCTCTCTCTCTCTCTCTCTCTCTCATAAATAAATAAATAAATAAATAAAGATTCATTGATTCATTGATTCATTCTCTGTCATTCTCTCTCTCTCTCTCTCTCTCTCTCTCTCTCTCTCTCTCTCTCTCTCTCTCTCTCTCTCTCTCTCTCTCTCTCTCTCTCTCTCTCTCTCTCTCTCTCTCTCTCTATCTCCGGACATTTAATCCAATGTTTGAGCCGTAGCGGGGTCTGACCTAACTCTGATTTACGTACTTCCGTGTGTGTGCGTGCGCGTGCGCGTATGTGTGGGTGTGTGTGTGTGTGAGTGTGTGTGTGTGCAAGCGCGTGTGCGTGCCGGCTTGCGTGCGTGCGTGCGTGTGTGGGCGTGTGTGTGTGTGTGTGTGTGTGTGTGTGTGTGTGTGTGTGTGTGTGTGTGTGCGTACGTGTGTGTTTTCATGTAGTTTGTAGCAAGGACAAGAATGAAAAAAGGTCTGCGCACCTATTCTTTTATCCTTGGAAAATAAAGTTTCATTTCATTTCATTTCTCTCTCTCTCTCTCTCTCTCTCTCTCTCTCTCTCTCTCTCTCTCTCTCTCTCTCTCTCTCTCTCTCTCTCTCTCTCTCTCTCTCTCTCTCTCTCTGACCCATCTCTGCGGATCCAGCTGCATTCCAGCGATTGCTCCATTGTTTCTCTGCCCCCTCCCTAACCGTTCCCACCCCTCCCGCCTTCCCCCCGACCGTGCCCCTGCCTGCCACGCCCCTTCTGCCCCGCCCCCTCCCCTCCCACCGGCAGACCGTTTCTTCTGCTTTAGTTAGCCCGCGATCGTAACAGAGACGGACACTTCAGTGTTCTGTCAACTTCTTCTGACAGCGGCAAACCAATTCATCTCCAAGATGCATTGATCCTCATGAGCCCCCGCGATCTAAGCATCTTGGTCGGTTGATTTGCATTTGTGTTTTTAAAGTAGGGGCCGAGAAATTAGGGTATTGTGTGTGAGTGCTGTTGTACTATTGAATGGCTCCCTTCAGAGCACCGTCTGCTGGCCACTCTAGATTCCATAGTCCATAAAAATCAATGTCACAGCTGGGTGTAATAGAGGGATTGAAATGTGAAAAATATTATTGACACTACCACAGGATGCAGATCGACCACGATAGTTCAAGGAAGGTGGCAGATTAGCGGGGCGGCTCCTGCCGTTTCAAACAACACTGTGACCAACGATTTAAAGAATCTATTAACTGCCAAAGAGAATTTACTAATAATGCAATAAAATTCATATTATGTCTTAATGCATTAGAATGTAACTTTAAAAATAAAACCTGACCTTAATCAGACTGCCGTGCATGTGTTAAAAAAATCGCGCAGAAACAAATATCCTCTTTTTAACCGACAAAAAAAAAAAAGAAAGAAAAAAAAGCGGTAACCAAATACCAGACAAATGATATGGCAAAAGAAAACTTCAGGCAGGAAAATAAAATATTTGAAGCAAGTTGCATTATAAGTATTTCTAATATTAATAATAAAGAGCATCATACAGCTGACACAGAATTCAGACTTCTGAGACGTCCTCTTTACATCTTTTAGTGAAGGTGCTGCCACCTCCTTTATTCAAGAAACACGTGCATAAATGACATCAGGAAGAAGCACAGATCTTGATAGAGCTTTTGCCCCATATGCTGCAAGAAGCGTGTCTTCGTGAGCCCCCCCCCCCTCCCCGCCCCTCCCCCCTCCCCCCCCCCGCCCCTCCCCCCCCCCCCCATGTCACTATGTACTCATGCCCCCCCCACCCCCCGCCCACCCATGCCCCCCCCTCCTCTATATTCTCTGATTCAATCAATAAGATATGGGTCGACCATGACAGTTCAAGGGTGGTGCCAGAACAGCTTGGCGCCTACAGGCGCCAAGCTTTTCTGGCATCACCCTTAAACTATCATGGTCGATATGTCTCCAAGACTGGCATGAAGACGTTAGCTTAAAAAGACCCGTGCGCTTTGCTTTGATGGTGTTCTTTGAGAGTGACGTCCTAACTAGTCTTTTATGGAGCCGAGACAAGTAGGGTACCGCTAAGGGGTTGGAAGGTCAGGGTGTGGGGGTAGGGATAGAGGGAAGGGGGAAGGGGGTACGAAGGGTGAGGTGGCTGGGGGGGGGGGGAAGAGCTAATAAACTCTACTGTGGGCATCAAGTGGTCCTAATTCACGGGTCAGTCGGGTGGCACGAACTGATTGAAAACCTCTCAATGGAAATGGACTTTGTACTTTGAAATCGGCGAACGAGAAAGGAGGGGACGGGAGAAAGGGAAGAACAGACAGACAGACAGACAGACAGATAGGCAGGCAGGCAGGCAGGCGGAAGTCATTAACCCTTGCTTGTCCGTAGTGGTTTTAGTCGCGATGATCCCTGAAAGAATCATCGCGACTAAAACCGGTACCGATACGCAATGGGTAAAGTTTATAGAAAACCACCCACATTTAAAAATTAGCGAACGCGCTAACTAGATATGAAGAGACAGACGGACAGACAGACGGACCGACGGAATGAGGACGGGGAAACAGACACAGAGACAGAGAAGTAAGAACGGCACGAGGGTATTGAAAGTCTCTCAATAGAAATGGACGTTGAAATCGGATACGGTTAGTTGTTAGAGTTCAACGCCTTGCAAGGAACGAAACTTGTCTCAAGACGAAACGAGGGTTGAGAGAGAGAGAGAGAGAGAGAGAGAGAGAGAGAGAGAGAGAGAGAGAGAGAGAGAGAGAGAGAGAGAGAGAGAGAGAGAGAGAGAGAGACAGACAGACAGACAGACAGACAGACAGACAGGCATACAGACAGTCAGACACACTGACAAATAAACAGAAAGACAGACTATTTTTGGCTTTACTTCTCAGGAAATAGGTTGTTGTTGTTGCTGCTGCCGCTGCTGCAGCTGTTGTTGATGCTGTTGATGTTGTTCGTTGTTGTCATCGACGTAGTTGTTGAAGGGGCGAGATTCTTTAATATGCAGTACTTATATCTCAATAAATACAAAAATGACGGGCGAGTTTGCTACAATATTTCCTATAAAATTGTGCCATTCTGAATTCAGCAATTGTACACACTAAGGAACAATGCAGTCAGAATGTCGAGCATTCACAGATTTATATAAAACAACAACCCAAAATAAATAAATAAATAAATAAATAAATAAGTTTTTAAAAAAAATAAAAAAAATAAAAAATAAAAAAAATAACATAACATAACATAACATAACATAACATAACATAACATAACATAACATAACATAACATAACATAACATAACATAACATAACATAACATAACATAACATAAATAACATCCTTTAACTGGTAACAGCTTAGGAGAGGATGGAAGACTGTCGGGCTACAAATCTTCTGATTTTTCAACACATCTGCAAGAGGCCTAGATTCTCATGAGCCCCTGCGGCCGCAGGGGCTCATGCGAATCTACGCCTCTTGCGGACAGACTGATGCATCTTACTGGCATAAACTGGTCCCATTTGCATCATCAACCGTAGGAGAACCTCGGGGTTTAAGTCTACAGGTGGAGGAGAAGAAGCGAGCATAAGGGAGGTAACCAGTTTTGTCTTGCTCGGACGCGGAACCGGTAGTTGTCTCATCGCGGTGCATTGTGGGAGGCAGGTGGCGAGTTGAGTCCCCTTGCTGAGTTGAGTAGCGGTCAGTTTAGCAGAGAACTGTGTTTATCTATTTTCCACCGCCTTGATGATAGAGCAACATTAATGCAAGAAGACGCAGCGTAATGCGGGTGGACACCCCGTTAACCGTGACTCTTCAGGGCATGGCGGTTAGCTGGGGCTTGACGTCTGGAACCAAAATACATGCATATTCGCTGATACATAGTGACACAAACACGTTCTCCTCTTCACTTATTTACCAACTTCATAACGAGAACGTCATATTATACCTTTATTTTATTTCATTTTATTTTATTTTATTTTATTTTGTTGTGTTTTTGTTTTGTTTTGTTATATTTATTTTATTTTATTTTATTTTGTTTTATTTTGTTTTATTTTACTTTATTTATTTGCTCAAACGGTTTAAAAACATTTCATTAATCTTAAGTCTGTGCTGTCCCTTCTATTAACACATTTAACCCTGACACACAATAACTAGATACGGATCGATCATGACTGATAGATTGATTGAACTACCACGGTCGATCTGTCTCCTGGATTGTAATGCAGTCTTCAGAAGACAACTGCAATATTTCGGGAGTCGGCCTTAGGGTACAAAGGGTTAACCATCCCCGAGCAGTACTCTGAGTCCTGCCAAAAACCAAAAAGTGTTCATCTTTCTTTCTTCGCTACACTGGTACGAGCGGCATACACACTGGGTATTACAGTAAGTGCAACGGAATCATGCAATAAGCCTGGTACAAGGGAAATACACTCTGGGTATTACAGTAAGTGCAAAGTAATCGTGCAATTAGCCTGGTACGAAGGAAATACACTCTGAGTATTACAGTAAGTGCAAAGTAATCGTGCAATAAGAGTTATTAACTCATTGTCTCCCAGGTACGACATACCCGCATTTTAGAGTTGTCCTCTGGGGACTGCATTACAATTTAGGAGACAAATCGACCACTATAGTTCAAAGGCGATGCCAGAATAGCTGGCGCCTATAGGCGCCAAGCTATTCTGGAACCGCCCTTGAACTAGCATGGTCGAGTCATATCTTGCTGTGATGTGTCTGGACTGAATGAGTTAAAAATTGTTATCCTTGTGTAATTACTGTCTATTATTGCGTGCACAAACGCATCTTTTTGTGTAATAAAAAAATGCACACAAAACATTTACCCACGACAAACCGCTTCTAACATTTGTGCAAATACGCATGCATGCATGACCAACCACCACAAATGCAGGTCGTCACCTATTCAGTGACCTTTCTGAATTTGCGATTTACTAATGTATGTGAAAATAACATTTGCAAATGCAGGCTACACATGTATGCACTCATGGTATAAAATGATGCTTTCTGCCCACGCGGCGGTTCATATATGTAAAAATGTTTCTGCATGAACCCTAGTTATATAACGAGTGAGTCTTGATTAGCCAACGAGGCTTAATTCCCTTGGTCACCCCTCTCACAACTCCTTGCATCTGCAAGAGACATAGAGACACAGGAGCCGCTGCATATGCGGGGACTCATAAAACTCTGTGTCTCTTGCTGCCAGAGGCTGTTCCCACTTTGGATCTCAGATAGAGGGAGAGCATCGGGGTTCATTCAGAAAATGCGGTGTGTGATTGCAGGCTGTAATTTGGAGTATGCGTGATGGGTGGCAAGGGGAGTAATCATATACAATGGGAGACAATGAGGATAATGTGCCGCTGCCATTTGCAATTTACTGGTCATTGTGACACGCGGCAAAACTCAGTGTTTTTTCCTCTCTCTCTCTCTCTCTCTCTCTCTCTCTCTCTCTCTCTCTCTCTCTCTCTCTCTCTCTCTCTCTCTCTCTCTCTCTCTCTCTCTCTCTCTCTCTCTCTCTCTCTCTCTCTCTCTCTCTCTCTCTCTCTCTCTCTCTCTCTCTCTCTCTCACACTCATCCTATTTTTCTTGTACATATGAAGCTAGATCTGTTTATTGTGCTTGCATTTACTTCATCCCTCACATTTATACTAATGTAAGATATGTCTTATGCGTCCTATTTGTTTGTTTGCTTGTATTTCGTTCATTCGTTCGTATGTTCTTTCGTTCGTTCGTTCTTTCGTTTGCTAGTTCGTTCGTTCGTTCGTTAGTTCGTTGATTTGTTCGCTCGCTCGTTCGTTCGTTCATTTCTTTGTTACTTATATATAGTTTGTTTGTTTGTTTGTTCCTTTCTTTATTTGTTCGTTCGTTCATTCAATCGTTCATTCGTTCGCTCGCACGCTCGCTCGCTTGTTTGTTTATTTGTTTGTTTGTTTGTCTCCCGCCACTCTGTCCCTCACCTCCGCCCCCTCCTAATTCTTGCCTCTTTGACCGTTCGTTTGTTTGTTGTTTGTTTATTTGTTGTGGCAAGCCATATTTCTTTTGTTGTTCACTATTGATTGACACGAGTCTTGCTGTTTGGTTCGGTCGCTCTTTATTTCAGCGACTGCCTGATTCGCTTGACCGACTGATCAGGTGGTTAGTTGATTGCATGCGTCGTTGGGCAGCTTATTGGCTCCTTGCTTTGATGTCAAGAGAAGTGATCAACTGGTTACATGGATGCTTGGTTTGCTGTCCGGCCAGAAAGGAATTGCTTTACAGTAGATCAACGATCACTTTGATCACACCTGCAACTCCTCCTTAGCTTCAAACGGTCTGACACCCTGGTGAGGACTAAATATATCCCCTACCCCCAACAAAATGCACCTCCTCCCCCCCCCCCCCCATCCCTCCCATTCCCCCCCCCCCCGCCCCCCTACACACACACACACACACACTCAAAACGTATCCCTGGCCTCCTTATTACTTGTTTATCATTGACACACTACAAGGTATAGGCCAATCTGTTACTGTGACAGTTCAAGGGCTGTGCCAAAATAGCTTGGCGCCTATAGGCGCCAAGCTATTCTGGCACCAACTTTGAACTATTTTTAGATCCCGCCAAGCTGTTCTGATATCGCCTGTCATTATCGTGGTCGATCTGTCTACTAATCTGGAATTTAGTCCTCTGGGAGACAATTGCCGAATCGAAGGACTGTCTCTCTTCAGACTGCGATAAATTGTGACGTAAAACAACCTGGAAGATCCTAATCCGCTAATCAGCAAGATACTGATTACTCTTATTGAGGAAGCGAAAGCGAGGCTTCTAGAGACCTCCACCTATAACACAGATTCTCTCAACGTCACTCGTTCGTTCGTTCGTTGATTGGTTAGTTGGTTGGTTGGTTGGTTGGTTGGTTGGCTGTTCCAGAATGCGACTCACTCTTTGCCTGTTGTGACGTGAAATTCAAAATAACGTCACACCACAATTCGAAAGCGAGGCTTCGTGGTACCAGTTCAATTCATGAATATTCCAGAGAGTCGAGAATCACGTTATAGATTATCGTGAACCTCTGTGGCAGCAGGGGCACATAGTAATTATATATATATGTATGTATATATATATATATAATTACTATGTGCCCCTGCTGCCACAGAGGTTCACGATAATCGACTATAACGTGATTCTCGACTCTCTGGAATATTCATGACTTGAACTGGTACCACGCTCGCTTTCAAATTGTGGTGTGACGTTATTTTGAATTTCACGTCACAACAAAATGTATATGCCACTTGAAAATGACCGGGAATCGGGAACCGGGGGTGGGTGGGGTGAGGGGGTGGGAGGGGGGATGGCGGGGGAGCGGGGGGGGGGGGGAAGATGACAGACTTTTGAGGGCCAAGTTTAACCCTTCGGCGTTTCCCACTGAGGAAGTAGACCTGCTACTTGTCCATGATCAAGACATCAGAGACGAAATTAACAGCCCTTCAAACCCCTGTAAACTGTCCGAGGCTCTGAGTCTCATTAGTCTTTACCCCAGTGGCAAAACGTCTTCGGCCCTACGACGGCAGCAGTGGGCCCGCGCACAGTCGGCGTCGTGGACCCAATGACCATTGCTAACTGGGTACAGCTTGCATGGGTTCATGATAATAATAAATGATCCTTTCTGGTAGCGAGGGGCTTAGCTACTATACCTTACATTGGAGTTTCTCGTACGAAAGAGTTCGTCAGGTGTTGGGCATGGGGCTGTTGAGGTGGCCTCAGTCGCCTGCTCGGCGTTAAACCCCAATAACTAACTAACTAACTAACTAACTAACTATCTAACTAACTAACTGTCTAACTAACTAACTAACTAACTAACTGACTAACTAACTAACTGTTTTGTCCAGAATAAGTTACTACAAGATTTCGGGCCGACTTCTTGAGAACGGCCAAAGGCGAAAACAGAGATCATCTCCTCCATCTTAGGAGCACAGAACTAACTGCGGCCTACGCCTACCGGCAAGAGACATAGATACTCATGAACCCTGCAGATACAGATGCAGGGGCCTATGAGAATCTATGCCTCTTGCAGACAGATAGGTTTGGCTGAAAGAGTATTGTAAAGTATCTCTTGGCTTGACTTCGCGAACGAAGATTTTATAGGAGTTGCCCACGACGTCTGCAGGCTTGTTCGTGGCTGCGGAGGCCAATCCGGGACAGGCAGGTTCGACCGCAGTGGCTGCAGGGGAAGGTATGGCCAGGGTTCTGAGCTGCGGCATCTCTGTTTTTTCTCCTGAGCCGCTTGTCCTTAAGGCTAGCTCTGTGAGAGTCCTCAAAGGAGACAGCTGCCTTGTAAATGGTGGAGCGCCAGGTGTCACGGTCCGCAGCAAGCGAAGACCACTGGTGGTGGTCGATTTGGCAGGCACTAAGTGACTTCTTGAGACAGTCTTTGTATCTCTTCTTTGGTGCCCATCTGTCACGGTGTCCAGTAGCAAGCTCGCCGAACAGGGTGATCTTTGGTAGGCGATGATCCTCCATCCTGGAGACATGCCCCGCCCAGCGGAGCTGTGTCCGCAGCAGCAAAGCCTCGATGCTCACAGTTTCTGCCTGTTCAAGGACCTCGACGTTGGTGACATAGTCACTCCAGTGAATGCCCAGGATGGTACGCAGGCAGCGCTGGTGGAAGCGTTCGAGGAGTCGTAGTTGGCTGCGGTAGAGGGCCCAGGACTCGGAACCATACAGCAGGGTGGTGAGGACCACAGCTCTGTACACGCTGATCTTGGTGCCTGTTTTCAGCTGTTGATTGTGCCACACCCGCTTGAAAAGTTGCCCGAAAGCGCTGCTCGCTTTTGCCAGCCTGCTGTCAAGCTCCTTGTCCAGCTTGGCGTCCGACGTGATAATGCAGCCAAGGTAAGTAAACTGGTGCACTGACTTTAGTTCAGACTCGCCAATGGTGATGTGAGGAGGGCGATACACTGTCTTGGGTGCCGGCTGATGGAGGACCTCTGTCTTTTTCAGACTGACCTCGAGTCCAAAGAGCTGGGCAGCATCTGCGAAGCAAGACGTGATGCGCTGCAGGGCTCTCTCTGTGTGTGCAACGAGGGCAGCATCATCAGCAAAAAGCAGCTCACGAATCAGTTGGTCTAGGGTTTTCGTGTGGGCCTGCAGTCGTCTGAGGTTGAACAGGCTGCCATCGAGACGATACCTGATGTACACCGCATCGTCATCATCGAGGTCCACTGTGGCCTGCTTCAACATCATGCTAAAAAAGATGGTGAAGAGGGTCGGTGCCAGCACGCAGCCCTGCTTTACGCCGTTGAGAATAGGGAATGGTTCTGAGAGGTCATTGTTGAGTCTGACCTGGCCTTGCTGGTCGTGTAGCTGGACAATCATGTTGAGGAACTTTGGGGGACAGCCAAGTCGCTCCAGGATCTGCCACATGCCTTGCCTGCTCACAGTGTCGAACGCTTTGTAAAGTATAAAACCACAATAATCACGCCCATCTTTGGAGCACAGAACGCATTGTGGCCTACCAATAGAGGCAAGAGGCATAGATTCTCATGGGCCCCTGCATCTGCATGGGGCCCATGAGAATCTACGCCTCTTGCTTAGCCTGGAAATCCAAGACCACACCATTACACAAGTAACTGAACATCGCCTACTTGGAGTTATTGTTGATAACCAGATGAAATGGCAATCTCACATCAATGGTGTCTGTAAAACTGTGTCTAGAAATGTGTTTATGCTGTCTGAGCTAAAATATTTTATTGATGTCGACACTTGCAAACTATTTTACAATGCCCATGTCAAATCCCACATCGATTATGCCTCCACGACATGGGACGGCAGTGGTGACATACACATGAAGAGGCTTAACTCCTTGCATCGCAGGGCAGTGAAGCAGATCCTGCCTGATCCAGCTCTTTCTACTGACCAAAAATTTGAAAAACTAAAAATGCTTCCTCTTGACAAGCACCATCTCTTTAACAAAGGGGTAGTCATGTATAAAATCTGGAATGAAATCCACCCAGAATACTTATGTAATCTCTTCACCAAGGTAGCTTCAGGCTATTCAACATCAAGGCGAAACTTCGTCACACCACGCCCGAGGATAGATTTATTTAAAACTACCCTTGCTTTCTCGGGCGCCTCGTTTTGGAATAAACTGCCAGCGCACATAACACACACTGGTTCACTCCCCTCTTTCAAGGAAAGCCTCTTCAAGTACCTGCTATCTAACAGCTCATTCACTGGTTCGGGTATCTCCATCGCCTAAAGCCTTGATATTAACCTCCGCGCGCACGTGCGTGTATATGGGTGTGTGTGCGCGCGCGTGTGCGTGCGTGCGTGTGTGTGTGTGTGTGTGTGTGTGTGTGTGTGTGTGTGTGTGTGTGTGTGTGTGTGTGTGTGTGTGAGAGAGAGAGCATGCGGCGCGAGCGTGCGCGCGTGTTTGATTTCAGTGAAAAAAGGAATTTTAAAGACTATCTTTTTTTTTTTTTTTTTCCTTCGTTCACATTGTTAGTAATCATAATTGGTGCCCTCCATTTTGCCTTATCCATCTCTTTTTGAACGACTTGTTATATTATGTGCACTTTCATGTTAGTAGCTTTGTACTTTTGTATCTTAGTAGCTTTGTACCTTTAGCAGATTTATACCTTTGTAGTTTAGAAACGGCAAGCGTGAAAAATGGCACATGTGCTAACTGCTTCTTCCGTTCAGAAATAAAGTTTCAGAAATAAAGTTTCAGGAGTTCGTCCGAAGGAGTGCTTTCAAGTAGCAGCTCATTAAAAGCAAGCGTGAAATACCCACAGCGTGATCTCCCCTCGCGTCCAGACTCCACTTGGTCTTTGATTGTACAAATACAAACGTCTCCTGTAAGCGTGAGTCTAGACCTTTTCATTCCCAGGTCCAAGTGCAGGGTATATTTCAGATTCCTTTGCCAAATACAGAACACCCCGCACGATCTTTTAACTCATTCAGCCCGACGGCCGTATTTCAAAACATTTTGGAGGCGTCATCTAATGACTATGCGCCAGTTGCAGGAGATGAACCATAATAATTAAAGGGCAGTGTCAGATTAGCTTGGCGCCTGTCGGCGCCAAGCTAATCTGGCACTACCCTTGAATTATTATGGTCGATCCATCTCCTGCTCTAGTACTTCAGGGCTAAATGGGTTAACCGCTGGACTGCTACTAACGATACCGTTCGACGGAAAGATGCGTAAATTACCTGTCTTCTCCGCCTATCCATATTGTTAGGCCAAAACTTTAAATCGACGCGAGGCCTGTCGAACTTCATAACGATAACATAAAAGAAAATTGATACAAAGAAAATTAAAGACAATTAAAAAAATGGAGTAATGTAAAATGTATAATAAATAACAAAAATAGGATGGATGGATGGATGGATGGATGGATGGATGGATGGGTGGGTGTGTGGGTGGGTGGGTGTGTGGGTGTGTGTGTGGGTGGGTGGGTGGGTGGGTGGGTGTGTAAACGTACAAACGAACGAACGAACGAACGAACGAACGAATGACTGAATGAATGGATTTCAGTTGGATTAGCTGGAGATGTTTAGCCTAGCTATTGACAGACGATGTCCGGGCTGTGCATGACGATTAATCTGATTTTTGGCCTTGGTAGAAGAAGAAATTTTCGAAGCACTTTATGACGTCGGATTGCGTTGCGTAATTAGTTGACTTACATATTGTTGCCATACGCTAATCAGGTACTACGCCTGAACCACTCTGGCTGATCAGTCTCCTGACTGTCACCTCTGGGAGTCCAAGCGCTATACAGCTAAAGAAAACTTTTTGGACAGCGCAGTGCCTTACACATCCTGTCAAAACTCCCCCACCGAAACAACCATGAACACCCGCAAGAGGCATAGATCCTCATGAGCCCCCGCAAAGCGGGGGCTCATGAGAATATATGCCTCTTGCTGGCTGGAGTTGTCTCTTCGCTATGCTAATGCAGAATGCATCGTGTGCTCGGTTGCCCACCGTGACCCTCCTGCTCGTACACTCTCATGGATCCACTCATCCGCGACGCCTATTGCCTACCTGTGTGACGTCACCTCTCTTGTCCCCGTGGCTACTAGACGTTTGAAAAAAAAAGAGCGGGAGCCGCGCGCTACAGGAGGGCATGCTGGGAAGGTATTGTTTGGGCCGTCGAGACCGGAGCTAGGGGGCGTAACTCCAGCGGGCTGTAGAAGTATCTGCTAGCCATGGCGGCGCCGATGGAGGTGCGGAGTTTTACCTGGGGAATGTGGGGTAAGCGAAGTAGGGTGGGTGGGGGTGGAGGACAGCTGAGAGGGGGTGGGCTGGGGGGGGGGGGGGAGTTGGCACATCGTCCGTTTCCAAACAGCGAAGATATGTAATTTGCGAAGGGGACTAACCCGTTAGTTTCCCGATGACGGAGATTGTGTTTCTGAAATAATATGTGTTACTAGGTATCCGGCGTCCGATGCCAAGGAACTACAACAGTGCAAAAGACAATGATGCGAACTGGAGTCGGCAATAGGCATACATCTTCAACTGCGGGGGCTCATGAAGATCAATGTCTCCTGCACGCACATTGTCTGCATTGTCCTAAGGGGTTAAAAGGATATCACTTATTGCATACCCAATCATCTCCTCAACTGTCTGTCTTCTTTTCATCAATACACTTGTCGGTGTCCGCCCGCCCGCCCGTCCGCCCGTCCGCCCGCCCGCCAGCGCATGTGTTTGTGTATGCGTCCATCCATCCACGTGTCCGTCCGTTCATCTATCTGTCTGTCCATGCGTTAATTCACTCATCCGATGAGTTCATGTTCGTCAACCGAGGTCCAAGGTTTTTGCTCTTTCTCTTTAACTGATTGCGCCCGAGGTACGAGAAACCCACATTTTGCAGTTATCCTCTAAGGACTGCATTACAATTCAGGAGACAGATCGACCATGATAGTTCAAGGGTGGCGGCAGAATAGCTTGGCGCCTATAGGCGCCAAGCTATTCCGCCACCAACCTTAAACTATCATGGTGGAGCCTTATCTTGCTGTGGTGTGTCGCGCGCAGAATGAGTTAATTTGTACCAACTTTTTAAAGATCGCACTCACCTCCCTCATATGAGAAAGAAAGAAAGGGAGGTAACATGGACGTAACATGCAAGTAAATCATGTCTGCAAAATTGCTTTTCTGGAATGGAGACGCATCAGTTCTATCCGACATTACCTTACCATTGAAGCTACCACCAAACTGGTCGTCTCTTTAGTCTTGTCCCGCTTTGATCACTGCAATGCCCTCTTAGCTGGCCTCCCTCAGTCTCTCATTCAAAAATTGCAGCGACTTCAGAATTGTGCCGCACGTCTCATCGTCCTCGCCCCACAGCATCAGCCCAACACTCTTATCCTGAGACAACTTCATTGGCTGCCAGTCAAACAACGAGTCTCGTACAAAATCGCCTGTCTGAACTACAAAGCTATCAACTACTCTACCCCTGCCTATCTCGCTGATCTCCTTCAACTATATACTCCATCCCGCTCGTTCCGTTCAAGTAGTGACACTCGCCTTCTCAGAGTCCCGCTCTGTAAATACAAAACCAGAGGTGACCGTTGTTTTGCGCACGTTGGACCTGTTGTCTGGAACTCACTACCCATAGACATTAGACATTCTCCCTCATTCACTAACTTTAAATCTGCGGTTAAGACCCACCTGTTCGATACCCCAATGTAGCTCAGTTCTTTGTCATTATGTACCTGTGTGTGTGCGCGCGCGCCTGTGTATTGCAGAATCCTTTGTTTCTCTGGCTTTATGACCCCCTCTACCCCCACTCTTTATTTGTAAAGCGCTTAGAGCTTCCTCGCGCTGGGACCATATGGTGTTTAGGCGCGTCCCCTGGGTGGTGGATAGGGGGTCCCTCGCGAGAGGGGTGCACCGAATGAAATAAGGTGCCGTGAACCAACATGGTCTAAGGGAAGGTGTCTCCGACAGAAAACCCCTGGTCCTCCTAGTAAGGGGGTTGGGCGTGGGGGTAGCTTCCCCACCCTGCAAAAAAGGAAATAGCTACAAAAACGCCGACGAAAAGACTAACAGTAATTCCTTTCCTGGAGGAGGAAGGTTCTTCTACCAGAAGATTTATGACGTCCTGTGGTGAAAGCCGGAGGTCTTCGGAAACCACAGGACCGAACCGCCTCTCTCTATCCAGGGACACAACCATGGGCACATGGAACGTCAAGACCATGTACCAGAGCGGCAAGGCCGCCCAGATAGCAGCGGAAATGCAAAAGTACAACCTTTCCCTGCTAGGTATCAGTGAAGCCAGATGGACGCAGTCTGGCCAGAAAAGGCTGTTAAGTGGGGAGATGATTCTTTATTCAGGTCATGAAGAGGAGAATGTCCCCCCCCCCCCCCCATACAGAAGGAGTATCATTCATGCTGTCACCAGTGGCACAGAGAGCGCTGATGGGCTGGGAACCTCTTGGGCCAAGAATTATCACAGCAGCCTTTAGAACCAAGAAAAAGCTCAAGCTGAACGTCATCCAGTGTTATGCGCGCACTAATGACAGTGACGAGGAAGAGAAACAAGAGTTCTACGACCGACTCCAGAGTGCCGTGGACAAATGTGCGGAGCGAGACATCACCATCGTTATGGGCGATTTTAATGCCAAAATAGGGGAGGACAACACCGGATACGAAGAGGTGATGGGGAGACAGGGACTAGGGGAGATGAGTGAGAACGGGGAGAGGTTTGTAGACTTTTGTGCTCTAAACAGACTTGTCATTGGAGGCAGCATCTTCCCACACAGAAGAATACACAAAGCAACGTGGGTCTCATCTGACCATACTACAGAGAACCAAATAGACCATATCTGCATTAGCAAGAAATTTAGAAGATCCCTTCAAGATGTTCGAGTGAGGTGGGGAGCAGATATCGCCTCAGACCACCATCTGCTCACCTTAAGAATAAAGCTCAAGTTAAAGAAAAGCCGCACAGAGACAACAAGAAGACATCGCTATAATGTAGGCCTCCTGAGAGAGACTGGAGTGAGAGAAGAGTTCAAACTGGTGCTGTCCAACGGGTTTCAAGCGCTACAGGAGATAGTAAATGAAGAGGAGGCGGTCACTACAGAGCAGCAGTGGAAGGCAGTTAGAGAGGCGCTGAACTCAACCTGCAAAGACACTGTAGGGTTCAGGAAACACCATTACAAGGACTGGCTGTCGGCACAGACCTTGAAGAAGATAGACGTGAGGAAGCAGAAGAAAGCAGTTGTCAACAACAGTCGCACGAGAGCAGCCAAAGCAAGGGCACAGGAGGAATACTCGGAAGCCAACCGCGAGGTTAAGAGGAGTATCAGGGCAGACAAGAGGGCCTACACAGACAGCCTGGCAGCAGAGGCAGAAAAGGCAGCAGGCAGCGGCAACATGAAACAGCTCTACGACATTACCAGAAGATTGTCGGGCAAGTATGACCATACAGAAAGACCAGTAAAAGACAAGGAAGGCAAGCCTATTGCAGACAGAGCAGACCAACTCGACAGATGGGCCGAGTATTTTGAAGAGTTACTGAACAGACCCAGCCCACCCGACCCCCCAGACATCCAGCCAGCAGAGACCGACCTACCCATCAGCTGTGACAGACCCAGCCGGGAAGAGATCAGAAGAGCAGTGACATTTTTGAAGAACGGCAAAGCAGCAGGGGCAGATGGCATCCCAGCGGAGTCTCTGAAAGCAGACCTAGAGACAACAGTAGAGATGATGTACCCACTGTTTGGAAAGATCTGGGAAGAGGAGGTGATGCCGGCTGACTGGAAGGAGGGGTACCTAATCAAGCTTCCCAAGAAAGGTGACCTCAGCAAGTGTTCCAACTATAGAGGAATCACCTTGCTGTCAATACCAGGAAAGGTCTTCAACAGGATCATCCTGGAGAGAATGAAGAGCTCCGTTGACCCCCAGCTGAGAGACCAGCAAGCAGGATTCAGGAAAAACCGATCATGTACAGACCAGATCACCACTCTCCGCATCATCGTGGAACAGTCTCTGGAGTGGAGCTCCCCGCTATACGTCAACTTTGTGGATTACGAGAAAGCATTTGGCAGCGTGGACCGAGAGACTCTGTGGAAACTCCTACGACACTACGGTGTACCCACAAAGCTCGTCCGCCTGATCAAGAGCAGCTACGATGGCATGACATGTCGCGTGATCCACGAAGGGCAGTTCACCAGGGAGCTCCAGGTCAGAACCGGTGTCAGGCAGGGGTGTCTGCTGTCTCCGTTCCTCTTCCTACTGGCCATAGACTGGGTCATGAAGGGGACCACAGAGCAGAGAAGAAGCGGAATACAGTGGACACTGTGGACACAGCTTGACGACCTCGATTTTGCAGATGACTTGGCATTACTGTCCCACACTCACCAACAAATGCAGGACAAGACCACGAGGCTTGCTGACACCTCGTCCCAAATGGGCCTCACCATCCACAAACAGAAAACAAAGACAATGAGGCCTAACGCAACCAGGGAAGAACCAGTCTTGCCTGGTGACACCCCGTTGGAGGAGGTGGAGTCCTTCACCTATCTCGGGAGCATCATAGACAAAAAAGGCGGCACTGATGCAGATGTCAGAGCACGAATCGGTAAAGCCAGAGCAGCCTTTCTCCAGTTGAAAAAAGTGTGGAGTTCCAGAGAGCTGTCACAACACACCAAAGTCCGGATTTTCAACTCTAAAAGCAGTTCTCCTATATGGAGCAGAGACTTGGAGATTGACAAAAACCACTGTCAACAGAGTACAGATCTTCATAAACAGTTGCCTTAGAAGAATTTTGAAAATCCACTGGCCAGAGAAGATCAGCAACATCAGACTCTGGGAGAGAACAGAGCAGATAACAGCAGAGAATGAAATTGGGCGAAGAAGATGGGGATGGATTGGTCACAGTCTGAGAAAGCCAGCTTTCAGTATCACTAGGCAGGCATTGTCATGGAATCCCCAGGGAAAGAGGAAAAGAGGTAGGCCGAGAAACTCTGGCGTCGAGACCTCCAAGCAGACATCAAGAGAATGGGAACCACCTGGAGTAAAATCGAAGGAGAAGCACAGGACAGGAGTCGCTGGAGGTCTCTCGTCGACGGCGTATACCCGGGTAGGGGTGACAGGCGTAAGTAAGTAAGTAAGCTTAGAGCTTATTTTAGGATAAGCGCTATATAAGTAGCCATTATTATTACTATTTATTAACAAAGGAAAAAAACGGAAATATTATTGCTAGGTCTTGACTTCATTGTTGGCAGTCAACCAAAAACAAACACACAGTCTGTCTTTTGTTGTTTATCACACGTACGCGTTGAATCAAGTGTTGAAGTCTATGTGTATAGGTGTGCACCATTGCTGCAGACAAAATTTAGCATCGCTTTTTGGGGTTAACTTTTTGTCATTCACTCTCCCGTCTCGTCTAACGAGAAAACGTGTGATATTTTCCATCCACCCTCCCTCTCTCCTTCTTAGGAAACAACCACCCCCACCACCCCCTACCCCCCACCCCCACCACACCCCACACCCCCGCCCCCACCCCCCACCCCCCAGCCCCCCTTACCCCCAAATTATATTCAGGATTTGTTAAACCTGGCTTAAACCTGGCGTTATCCTAGGTTTTCGCACACGAGTCTCTTGCAGAGTTAGCAAATCGGTCCTTCGGCTGAAGTCAAGCTAGAGTCGGACTGTGCTGTGCTGCGCGTAGTCCGACTGCAGCTGACTTCGACCCGAGAGACTTTTGTGGGCTTGCTGGCTGGTAAGGTGTTTTTGTGGGCTTGCTGGCTGGTAAGGTGTTTTTGTGGGCTTGCTGGCTGGTAAGGTGTTTTGTGGGCTTGCTGGCTGGTAAGGTGTTTTGTGGGCTTGCTGGCTGGTAAGGTGTTTTGTGGGCTTGCTGGCTGGTAAGGTGTTTTTGGCGCCGCGGTCGTGCTAAGACCAGTAGACCAAACTAGACAGGAAGCCGATAGAGGCGCACTAAAGAGGAACGGGGTCGGAAGAAGTCAAAGAAGTAAATGCACTCGGTGAAATACAGCTTTTGTAATGGGAGTGAGTGCACAACTTAACCCGTCTGCAAGAGGTATACACCCGCAAGAGCCCTAGCAGTTGCGGGGGCTCATGAGGATCTATACCTCTTGCTGCGCACTATCGTTCACACACAAGGAAATTTCTTCAGGGTATAATTATACTTATTATGGATAAGGAAACGCGGGGGGACACAGTTGTGTTTGTCCTAACCCATTCAGCTTTGACGCACTACAGCAGGGGATGGGTGGACCATGATAATTCAAGGGTAGTGCCAGATTAGCTTGGCGCCTGTCGGCGCCAAGCTAATCTGGCACTGCCCTTGAATTATCATGTTCGATCATCTCCTGCAACTGGTGCATAGTCATTAGATGACGCCTCCAAAATTGAGGAAAAAACGGCCCTCGGTCTGAAACAGTTATTCCAAAGTTTGTTATAAGCTAAGTGACTTAAAAAAAAAAAAATTCTCGGGACCTTTAAAAATGTGTTATAAAATACGACTTGTGTTAAATCCTACCTGGTTATACACCAAACGTACTTTATCTGTTCTTACGTCACAGAAAGCTAATGCAGTCAAGCGTGCAACCTATTAACGTACCATTACGTTTAAATCCGAAGACACGTTTCTGCACCATTTGTGTTTGTTATGTATTGTCGACACACCTAATGAACTTTAACAGCAGTTGGGACACGCAGCAACAGCACACGCGTAATCGCACTTATTTATTCTGTGCAGCCGTTAGCGTTTCAAACTATTTTTTAGCTGGTCTCGTACTGTATCTATAGAAAGGAGTGGAGTCATTGTCACGTCCCGGCCCCGGTAGCTGGACTCGCAATCCAGGGGGAAAAGACGGGCTTGTTCAATAGTTCAATAGCATGTCCGTTGAAAGGTCCTGGTAAATCAAAGTGGCACAGATGCAGTGCGCATGAGTTGATCAGTGTTCAGGTCGTACTCCATAGGCAATAGATTTCCCTGTCCCCAATAACCCGCCCGTCAGGGCCGTCCATTATCACTTCGGTGCCGTGGATGTTAAACCCCGAACTAACCAACCAACCCATTGTCAGGTTACTTGATTATTATGACGACGTGTGCTGAACTGGATTCTCCTGTGTCCAAATGAACCATAAGAAAACCTGTGTGTAGCATTTCGTAACTATTTGTTACAGAAGTGAATCTTTGAACAGTTACGGCGGTAGTGAGACTTTAACTCATTCAGCCCGACGGCCGTATTTCCCAGCTTTCGGAGGTGTCATCTAACGACTATGCACCGGTAGCAGGAGGTGGATCGACCATGATAACTCAAGGGCAGTGCCAGATTAGCTTGGCGCCGACAGGCGCCAAGCTAATCTGGCACTGCCCTTGAATTATCATGGTCGACCCATCTCCTGCTGCAGTGCGTCAGGGCTGAATGGGTTAAAAGTAAGAAACTCGTAGGGACTCATGAGGATTTACACCACTTACTGGTGGCATTTATGTCTGTGTTCCTCACACGTAGGAGGGTATAATTCGTTCAGTCGACGGTGGGAAGGCAAAAAAGTTGGTACTGCATTGCTAATTGAGCCGGCGGAGGAATTTTTACAGCAAGACGACAGACAGTCGGAGTGTGTGCTTTGAAGTTAGTCAAGAGAGGTGTATAAAACCGATTTTAGCGATAGAATCTGAAGAATTGTGTGCTGATTTGTGATTTTGGAGCTTGCGGCTTCAGAGCCCGTGAGTTCAATTTCTTTTTGTTTTGATATGCGAGATTTTAATTGTAATACATTCAAAATATAGCTGTTCACAAAACCGCCCATCTTGTCCTTTTAGAGCAGTGATTATAATACGTTGAATTCCTTTTCGCGAAAAGTATTCGAAGAAATGAGAAGGTTTGCGTCTGTTCAAATCATTGTGCACGAGGTACGAAATACCCACATT
>BTPG01000001.1:339582453-339627453 GCA_036245525.1 Semisulcospira habei | reverse complement strand
CGAGGTATAGTACAAAACATGGGCACTACCCCCAACGAGAAGCTGTACCGAACATCACTAAGCGCCTTGCAACGCACGGCCCACCTGTGTACCTCGTCAGTCAGGGATAGCAAACCGCTGCGCCACCGCGTGCTCAGCCACCCGTATCGACGTCGCACGATTGAGTGAAGAATAGAGAACATCCACGCTTCAGCGGCGACCGCGATCCAAGCCGCGTGGAAACGTTTGTTCTCGCTGCGAGAGCCTTTCGCACAGCTATGCAGAGAGAGAGAGAGAGAGAGAGAGAGAGAGAGAGAGAGAGAGAGAGAGAGAGAGAGAGAGAGAGAGAGAGAGAGAGAGAGAGAGAGAGACCACTCCTGCTGAAAGGCCGTATATGCGTCTGCAAAAGGAATAGATCCTCATGCATCCCTGCAGTTGCAAGGACGCATGAGAATCTATTCCTTTTACAAAGGGGCGGTCACCTCTATGCTGTGTCCTTGATGAAAGCACTCAGTATCGTCTGGGTTTGTGTATTTCTCTCTCTCTCTCTCTCTCTCTCTCTCTCTCTCTCTCTCTCTCTCTCTCTCTCTCTCTCTCTCTCTCTCTCTCTCTCTCTCCCTTTGAACGAAGCCAGTATTGCCTTAGTGCACTGTCATTGCTCAGAGAGAGAGAGGGGAGCCTCGTCTCATCGCTTGTCAACGCTAAGCCGCCCTTCCTGACCATCGACCAATCCTGGGATAGCGCGCGCGGGGTGGGCGGAGCTTGCGACGGTCGGCGACGAGCTGTGTGTATATTTTCAGCGAGCGATTACTGAATTTAAGTGGTGGTTAGCGCAGGAGTCGGGAACTAAGTGTGTGCACAGCGCACATGGAGTGAGCAGGCCTATATTATCTGAAAATTACCCCTAATCACAGTCAGAGGACAGTTCTGCAGCCGCGGACACACAGACGAACGCACCGACGTCGCATGGCTTGACATTTGCGCGATACCGGTTGGTAGCTTGTTTGGTAGTTAGCGTTACCGGTTGATAGCTTGTCTGACAGTCAGTGTAGGTTTGGTTGTTAGCGTGGTGCAGGTCGGGTATTTGTCGATGTGTGATTGGGAACTCGATCAAAATTGCTCTCCACTTGAAATAATTGATCATCATGTTTTTTTACTGCCGTCATTTTGCTGTCCGTGATGTGTATGATGAATGCAGCTTAATTTTTATCGCAGCAATTTCGGAGCTGGTCAGTCGATTTTTCTTGAGACTTATTGAACAAGAAACTATGATAATGCCTTGCGTGCTGCAACTTTGTTGGTTTTAGCATTTATCACAGCGAAATGGGTCTCCGGTCTTAGCCAGGGATTTTAACAAACAATCTCTCGTTGCAAATAGGAATAACACTGAAGAAAGATTACGATTAATTTATTGACAGCAAAACAATAGTTGTACTTGTTTATCTGTTAAATGTTTGATTTACGGAGAACATGTGTAGTTGGTCTGTGACATGGCAAATGATAATGTTCTTCTGTTATTTGTTTCGGTGATACTATTCCATCAAATGTGTGATGGCCTATGATGTTAGGCCTGACGGCCTTAGGCCGTCAGGCCTAACATCATAGGCCATCACACACTTTATGATAGACAAATAATTTTTGTCAAACCATAGATTATTTTTCTTGTCTATCACATGATAGGCTATGTTCTGTTGTTTTATCTAGCCCGTCAACCACTAAGCGGACTTTTAGGACTTTGATTGAATGTATAGCGACTGGAACTTTGTAAAAAAGCGTCTGACTCGTGCTCGTGTTTGTTATTGTTGCAGACACAGCAGTGACAAGTTAGCAGACGACACTCACAGCTAGAGCGGTGACACGGCGGAGACACGCATAGTACCCGAGTAACACGACCGCAGAGGTGTGAGACAACCACGGAGGGGTGGACACAGAGAGAGGGACACGGCGAGAGAGAGACAGAGGCAGTGAGAGACAAGCGTGTAGCAGTTAGCGGACAGTCTCTCGGAATAGCAGCGAACACGGAGAGAAACAGTGGCTCTGAAAACAGGAATAGCAGCGACCCAGACCAAGTATCGGGTGGGCAGTGAGTCAGTTCGTGACTGTATTACCAGGCCGAGTTAGGCCGTTTTAAAGAGCGGGTACATCTACAAGTCCGTCTGCAAGTCGGGTACCAGGCCGCTTAGGCCTTCGTGAAGACCGAGTATCTGTCCAACTCGGTGCACAAGTCGGGTAGCCACCCACCATCAGACTGACGGCCACGAGCGAAGTGCAAGCCCATTACGGCTTGCCAGCGAGTCACGGGTGGGGCGGCAGCACTACCCCCGCGCCGTCAAGCATGCTGGGCGGGATGGACGGGCTGGAGCAGGAGATGGTAGGCAAGTCGGCCTTCATGGACCTGCAGCAGCAGCAAATGCCACCCGGAATGACCCACCCGGCCTACGGGGGCATCCGTGCCAGCTACCCATCCCAGCACCATCATCAGCATGATGGGGTGTTCTCCACCCCGCAACACACTCGCGCCCCCCTCGGGTACCCGTTTAGTATGAACTCTATGGGGCCGGGTGGCTACAGCGGACCCCCCTCCCATTTCTCCATGTCGCCATACCAGACCCCCTCTCCACCCAGAGACGGTAAGATTTTTTTTTTTTTAATTCAATATTTTCAAAAGATACTATTTCATTTCTTGCATAACGTTACTTCTAATTATTGTGTTTCACCGTTCAGCCTTACAACAAAACATGAATCGACCAGGGTACTTCAAGGGCGGTGCCAGAATAGCTTGGTGCCTAAAGGCACCAAGCTATTCTGACACCACCCTTGAACTGTACGCCTCAATATTTCGTCAACATCAGTGCAAATCGAACTAACTCGGGCCACATAACATGTACTGTTTTATTAGCGAACCTATTATGCGTTTATCTCAATATTTTTCTACGTGCTACGATGTAGTGCACGGCAATACATTACACTTGCCTCCAACAATTCGTAAGCATAAATGCAGGTATGTGAATGCGAACCTTACGGCTCTAGGCCGCACACACCCGTTATGTTGTGATAGTTTGTTTATTTAAAATTAAAATAAAATAAATCCCACAAACCGAATAGATCTTCTGGTGTCGAGAACCTAATATACATCCTCTGACAAGTTCGCGGCTCCGCTTTTCCGTAGATTCCGTGATAAAAGTCTGACGCTAGTGTAACCTTTTTCATCCTGATACACTTGAAATTAATTGGACTGTCATAGTTCAAGGGTGGTGCCAGAATAGCTTGGCGCCCCAGGCGCCAAGCTATTCTGGCACCACCCTTGCACTAAAAGGGTTGATTTATCTATTAACCTGTCATGTGGCCTTTGTAGGACAATATGCAAATTTTAAAAAAATCAGCCTAAGGATGTTATGGGATAGCGTGCGTTAGTTTAATCCATATATATATATATATATATATATATATATATATATATATATATATATATATATATATATATATATATATATATATATATATATATATATATATATATATATATATATATATATATATATATATATATATATATACCTGTAATCCGTCTAGCTATCTCGCGAGTGTATGAAGTCACACATGTATCCATGCCCGGGTGTACGCATGCAGGTAACACGTTTTATGCGGTTCGCTCGCCTGACACGCCTGTGTATCGGTTACAGCTGGGTTTTACCTGCCTTTTCATCCCTCTGACCTGTCTGTCATGTGTGTGCGGGTCTGTGACTTTGAGCCTTACGGCCGACCCATTACGTGAACCAAGTGCGTGTGTATACAACAACGGAAGAAAGAATTTCGTAGGAATTTGAGTTCCACTACGCTTACTCAACGTTCCACGACTCAACGTTTCCGCGGCTCATAGTCACGCAACCGACCCTTTGGTTGGTATCGAATTTTTTCTTTTCTAAAACGCGGTATCGATAGCTAAAGGGTTTAAAACTTTTAAGTAAAAAAAATATCTTAGAAATAAACTCGATCAAAATAAAAGTGATGCGAGCTGTATTCGATAAGAAAGATTAATGGGAACAGAGTGAGTAACAAAAACTCATATTGGTATTTATTTTCGCTGGCGCGTTTCCATCCAGTTTGCCCCTGCTGGTCAATATTTACAAATGTACTAGTACAGTTTGGTCTTTTGCCGTGTTGTGAACGCACGGGTGTGCTCCGCATCAGCTCGGTGCGCCCCGAGGTACGAAATACCCACAGTTTGGAGTTATCCTCCGAGGACTGCATTACATTTCAGGAGACAGATCGACCATGATAGTTCAAGGGTGGTGGCAGAATAGCTTGGCGCCTATCATGGTCGATTGGCGCCAAGCTATTCTGCCACCACCCTTGAACTATCATGGTCGAGTCTATATCTTACTGTGGTGAGTCGCGGGCAGACTGAGTTAACTCATTCTACCCCAGACACACCACAGCAAGATAAGGATCGACCATGATAGTTCAAGGGTGATGCCAGAATAGCTTGGCGCCTATCGGCGCCAAGCTAATCTGGCATCACCCTTGAACTCTCATGGTCGAGATGTGTCCTGCGCTGCAATGTAGTCTTCAGAGGACAACGGCAACATTTTGGGATTTCGGTCTTGGGGTACAATGAGTTAATGACTCCATACACAAAACGTCTTGACCAAGTGCTTGTGTCAACGGGATCCCTATACACGCGCCACGTTGAGAACCACTCTAGAACATATACGTAGTCTTATTAAACCTTTATTAGTTTTGTTAACCCTTTGGCGGTCGGTAGCGGTTTTTGTCGCGATGATTCCCGTCGGAGTCGTCGCGACAAAAACCGCTACCGACAGCCAAAGGGTTAATATGATCTCCTCCAGCCCCACCCCTGCATTTTGCGACTCATTTCAACAAATTTCTCCAGCCTCCGTGAAAAGGCTCTTGTAGCGTGCTCGGTGTTAATCCACTAAATAACTAACGTGCTTTGTTTTTCTACCGAATCCATTTCCCAATGAAAAAATAGGAGTTCCACGTACACGCACCAATGATTGCAAAAGGTTATTTCGTAAAGTGGGAGCAATTTTGCAGGGTCACTGAAAACTGATATTGACGTAACAGCTGACATTATTTTTGTCCCACCATAGAAACAATCTCTCCTTAGCAACTGTTTAATGATCAATGCGTGCAGCACTCTTGGCGCATATGCAATTAGAAAGAAGATAAAGAAAACGAAGAAATCTACTTGTCCATCAGGCAAAATGTTAGATTACGACTTTTGTGTGTGAGAAAAATAAAAGTTAGGTGTTGGTAAGTACATTTATCAATAAAGCAATGATAAATACGTAAACCCATGAGCATAAAAAATAAAATGAAGATGAAAATTTAAAAAAAATAATCGTAGATAAATAAATGCACGAAAATAAATAAATAAATGATTAAAGCAAACTAGAGCAGAAATATGTTACACGTGCACGCTCGACTTGTAATAGCTAATATTATTATACATTCGAAATCCGGCTAATAATTTATTTATTCGTTTATTCAGTCGTTTGTTAGGTTATTTATAGTGGGAGGGGGTTCGATGGAGATGGGGCTGGGGTTAGAGGGATTTGAGCTTATTCGAGGCGTGTTGTATTCAGATACGCGGCTAAAGCCGCGTATCCAAATACAGCACGTCTCGAATGTGTTAACAATATGAATAAGTTAGCATCATGTAGACACTGATAAACTCCGGTGAGCCAGACCAATCTGAAATCAAGCACCGGACAAGTGTTTCCCCTCTCTAGCTCTCACCCATGTCATGAACGCAGTTTTACTGACAAAACTTTCGACAACACTTATTTTTCCAACGTTATTCTTGAAATTAGATTAACAATGGCTACCCTCATTGTTTAGTTTGTGTTGTATTTTGGAGAACATGTGTTCCTGAAAGAAGTGCAGCCAAAGACTTGTTAAGTAGTGTTGATGGCTTAGGGGACATATGTTTGGTGACGTGAACAGTTGATCAGCTTTTGCAAAGAGTCGCTACTCCGCAGGTCTGCCGCCCGCCCTGAAATCCGTACTGACGTCACTGAGCGCCAAATGTCGTCTGGTCTCGTGGAACATGGCGGCCGAGGGCAAAGTCACGACGTTGGAACTGAGGTGGGAGTCAAACAGCCCGGCGGGCGGCCACCCGACTCAACAAACTGTGAGTGCTTTCCCTCCTACAGCAGCGCACCACACCGCCCCGAGTGAAACAAAGTCAGGACAAAACACAGACCGGACAACAAACGACATCATCATGGCGACTAAAAACTGGGATCCGACAACAAACGACACCATTGTGACAAAAGACTGGGTTCGGACCGCAAACGAAAATCATAGGCAAGTTTGGGATCGGGAGGCAAACGAAACAAATCGCGCCACAAGCACTCTACGCAGTGAAAGAAATGAAACAATGCAGTCTACAAATAGTCTACAGAGAGAAACAGAAGAGGCAGTGCACGTTACAAACAGTCTACAGCGGGAAAGAAATGAAACAATGCACGCAACAAAAGTGTGGGATCGGGAGAGTAACGAAGCTATTCCGCATTCCAATAAAGATTGGGTTCGGAGAGCAAGCGATACAAACCAAATGCGACCAGTTCCGCAGATACCGCTGTCAGCCGAGGATTCGATGCGGACAACGAGTGAGTCGACGACTCGAGAAAGACGCGATGAGGGCGAACCGACAACAGTAAGGGTCAAAACGGAAGTTTCCACTCCTTCACCCACCGGTGGCGAAGATGCTCAGTCCCTACCACACACTGGTTTCCTCCCTCGACCCGCTACGCATGCGCGTAGCGGGTCGAGGGAGGGAACCAGTGTGTCAAGGGATGTAACCAGTATGTCCTTACCACCCACCAGTCCTCTGTACGATGAGAGCGAGGATGAGGATGAGGACGATGACAGCTTCCCTCACGGCTGGGAGCACGACGCCATGATGAGGCGAGATGAGGAGAACGATTTTCCTCACGACTGGCAGGGCGGCGGGCAGGAGATGGGCCGAATCGGCTTTCCTTTCGCCCCGCCATTGTGGGATCCTAATTTTGCGTCATATCTCGCAGGTATTATGTCATAACAGTTGTGGTAGCACAATGATTTCAGCGATTCTTCTTTCAGCGCAAGAATGAGGTCATGCAAGTTGTTTAACACAAAAGGATTACCGTACACGTTATTTAAACACACAGAAAACGTCATTAAAGTTGTTGTAGCGCAAGGACTATGTCGTAAAAGTTGGTTAGCACAAAGATTACTTTGTAATTTTATTAGCGCAATGATTACGTCATTAACTATTTTGTCGCAAAGAGTAGGCGATGGACATGGCTTTTACACGCCGTCATTCAGTATTAACTCATTCAGCCCTGACGCACTACAGCAGGAGATGGGTCGACCATGATAATTTAAGGGTAGTGCCAGATTAGCTTGGCGCCTGTCGGCGCCAAGCTAATCTGGCACTACCCTTAAATTATCATGGTCGACCCATCTCCTGCAACTGGCGCATAGTCATTAGATGACGCCTCCAATATTTGGGAAATACGGCCGTCGGGCTGACTGAGTTAATTAGTTTAGTCGTACGTAGACACTTGTTGATTTATTTGATACTGGACATGGGTGTGTTGTTGCAGATAATATAAGGGTAAAGGGCTAGGGATTGCACACCATTTGGATAAAGCTTTGAGACTGTATTTAAAGCAGAAAACAATCAGATACCTCCCCACCCCCCTCCCCCCTCTGTTAACGTACTACGCCTATTTATTTGCTTTAAACCACATTTGTTTAAAGAAAAAAATGTTTATTTTTATTTATTTATTTATTTATTTATTTTTTGTCTTGTGTGTGATTAGTTTAATGAATCGTTATCATTTCTTATTTGACCTTTCTGCCGAACGACATGACGGAACTCACAACTTCCCCTCCGTGTTTCCACCCTCCCACTGCTTACCTCCCCTCATGGGTCCTTGCACACTGGTTACAGCACAATGTACCCAACAATGTGCCACCCGCATGTGCAGACAGCGCGAACCTTGCCGTTAAAACTGTCTTTGTCGCGGCGACAACTCCTCTAAAAACACCAAACTGTCAAAAGTCTGTTTTGTCTTGCGGCTTATTTGCTACAATCACACGAGGGATGCTTGACTTACACTGAAACTCAAGTCCACTTCAGTGCTTAAGGTACAGATGTAAATGTCTCCAGCAAGAGGCGTAGATTCTCATGAGCCCCAGCGATGCGGGGGCCTATGAGAATCTACGCCTCTTGCAGAAATGGGGTGATTTTGTGATGCGGTTGAAACTTTCCTGAGTGATGGTAGCGAGTGTGGTCCCACGGACACAAGTAGGGGGGAAAACACAGCAGCCCCAGGGTGAGGGTAGGCAGGGTGAGAATATGGGTGGAGAAGGTGGGTGGGTCATGTTGCGTAATGTGTGAGGTCAGCCGGATTGGTGACACAAATGTACCCGTTCTCGACTGGAGTAGACTTCCTTTCACAAATCATTGTTTTAATTTTTGTTAGCTCTTGCTAGTGTTCTTAAATTGATATTGATATTTATTGCTTGACTGCTGTTGCTTTGCCCTTTGTGTAAGCCTAGATATAACAATTTAAAACAGAATTAAGTAAGATTTGATAATTTATTGATGTCGAAAACCGAAAGCAACCGGAGACAAATTAAATCAGCCTTACTAAGTTGCCTTCCCCCATCACAATTTGAAGTATTTTAAAATGCTGTAAGAGTTATAAATTAAAATAGTCTTTAATTAAATATTATATATAGTGTTAGACCAAAAAATCATATCCGGTCATAAACTTGGTCGTGATATGTGACGTCAAGAGGGTTTGGAAAGGAATCTTTTTATGTCAGTTTACATTTGAAACCTAAGAAAATCTGTACACAACAAAAGACCCCACACTTAGAACACATTTTGTGCGTGTGCAAACCCATGTCTTACCGCGCCCGACAGCAGACGTCCCAAAATCCACCACACACCAGAACTTGCAGGACTCCCCTTCAAATTCGAAAAAGAAATGTAAGACAATTATGCAAGAGACATAGATCCTCATTAGCCACCGCAGTTGCGGGGGCTAATGAGGATCTATGCCTCTTGAAATCTTTTCGGCCTCTCGCTGCGAAGGTGAAAACCATAGTCGCCAGGCTCCAGACGAACACGTGTTCCATTTTCTCGCCTCCTTTCCTAGAGATGACAGGACAAAGAGGGAGCACTGACGTCGGTCCCGTGACGACATCTGTTGACATATTTTCGTAACAAGACAAACAGAAGGGGAGAGAATTTGAAGGGAGAGAACTGGGCTAATGATGCCAAGGGTGGTGGTATGGTCTCACAATGTAGGTTAGCTTTTGAAGGGAGAAGTTTGTCAAAGAGACAAGTACATAGGGAAACATGGACCGCTCACTAAAACAAATCTAACGAAAAAATACGTAAGTAAGTAGAATAAATAAATAAATAAATAAATAAATAAATAAATAAATAAGTAAATGAATAAATGAATGAGTGAATGAATGAATGAATAAATAAATAAATAAATAAACAAACAAACAAACAAGCAAGCAAGAAAACAAGCAACTTAACATTTAACATTTCTACAACTACCCTCGTACAAAGTTCACATTCTTTGTTGATAAAATGTACACCGTTTTTCTCCCCTTTTTAACATTTTTCTTCTTACTTCCAACCACTCCCATATACCCACCGCTAATCCTAAGTCTCTCTCACCCAATGCCCACCCACAGCCGCTACCATTCATCGGCATTTAGTAGCACACAATGCCCGCCCACCGTCCGCGACTGATGAGTGGTAAACCACTGACCTCGTTAGTCGGACTGCACTTCAGCCGATGATGAACCTAATTAAATAATCACACAGATTTGTCCCATTCACCAGCCGCACAGACTGTCTGCGCGCATCGCTACGAATAATAACATACTCTTCACTAGCTGCTGTAGCAGTTTGGATAACTTCGTTTGAGATCTAAGCACCTGTATTTAGAAAATGGCATAGATTCTCATGAGCCCCTGCGACTTGCAGTCGCAGGGGCCCATGAGACTCTATGCCAGTTGCAGATAAAACATGCACGCATGCGCAGAGATTGCAGTGAAGTTATAGTAGTAAGCACGGCCCAGTGAAATCCATGTTCAGTCGACTTCGCTGTAATAAGATCGGACTTAATGAAAGTATGATATAACGACACCTGTTCAGCGGCCCCAACCAAATATTTTCTATGCGTAAATTACTTCGCTTATAACAAACTTCGGATATAAGAACAAGTTAGTTATTTGCTCCTGTGGTATTATCGTATATCAAAAGTTTACTGGAGTAGGCCCTACACGTGCTCCTCATGAGTTACTGTTGATGCTATCACCAAAGCTAATGTGAATCGGTTTGTTATTTTGACAGAAGCTGCAGTGACTACTGAGAATCTGCGCCTCTGACTGGATGAGATTATCTCTGGTTACAACCACACATAGACTATCATTGGGATTTACATCTGTGACTAATCAATTTTGTTTGTGGTTACAACCACACACACCGCTGATTTACTATATCAATGCACTGTATCCATCAAATTAATCCGTTGCATCGTAAACAGTAACACTAGTGAAAGAATCGCGTTTGAAAGAAATTCTCCGGCCGCTTAAAATGTTGAAGTGATCTCTCTTGACAGAGATCTCGTTCAGGCCGGACCTCGCAGTATTCTTCGAGGAAACCCGAGACTTGCATCTTCTGTGTTT
Organism: Semisulcospira habei; assembly: GCA_036245525.1. Classification (NCBI taxonomy): domain Eukaryota; kingdom Metazoa; phylum Mollusca; class Gastropoda; family Semisulcospiridae; genus Semisulcospira; species Semisulcospira habei. Next base: position 339,616,740 of record BTPG01000001.1, on the reverse strand, counting down.
TGACTGCCGCGCCGTGTCGGTTTTGTGATTGGCATATTAAATTGCTTCATATCAACGTGTTAGGACAACTGTTGTTAGAAAACGTCTTTACTCTGAACGCCCCAAGACCTGCTTTATATGAGGGACGCATGTACACTGGGTTTGGCAAGAGGCATAGATCCTCATGAGCCCCGGCGTTGCCGGGGCTCATGAGGATCTATGCCTCTTTCAGACGGCGATGAAGTTTCCTTGATTTTTTTTAGACAACATAGAATCTTCTTACAAGCACCGGTAGTTTGTCGACACTGACCAACGTAGAATGTATTTTTAAAGCGTAACTTACACGGTGCTGGGTACTTCGCTACATGCGCCTTTAACCCTTCTACTGCCGAAACACAATGACTAACACTCGATTGCAAGAGCATAGATCCCCATGCCCCCTCTCCCCGCCCCCCCCCCCCTCCTTAGCAAATGGAGGGGTCATCGTGTCCATGCCTCTTTCTGGCCTCATCCATATGTATCCACGTGCCAGAGACGAAATTAGCCAGCGATTGTTTGGCGACAACATTTTTGGCTATTGGCAGCGAAAGAGGTTGAACAATTCGTGTATTCAGTAAGTCTGTCTACCTTTGTTTTGTTTGGGGGGATCCTTGAGTCGCTACAAAAATAATATTTCAAAGATCAGTGTCATGTACCCGGATTCATTGTCGACATAGCACACGCTTTCGTTTCGAGTGAGCTCAAAGGTTCAACTGCTCTCTAACGAACTTTCAGCCAGCCTGCTGAACGTCCTTGCTTTAGGGGCAATGTGCCGCTGTATGAAGGCAACAGACAGAAAGTCCTTTTTTGGAGGGGTGGAAAGCAGGATTTTTATTGTGATACAACACAAAGCTTGCATTTCACAAAAAATGGACTTAACGCGTTTTGCTTTCACAAGGGCTTAGTGGATTTAAGCGGGCCAGATAGACTGACTGTGCATAACCCTTTCCCTATCGGGAGAGTTATTTTTGTCGCGATAATTCCAGAGGACAAAAACCTCTACCGACAGGCAAAAGATTTTAACTTGGCACTGAACTGTTTTGAGTCGTCACACAACTGCGTTGCAGTACACTGAATTTGCTTTCGTCAGAAAGTAAATCTGTCAGAGCTTCCGGGTAGCACAATGTGAGTATACGCAAAAAAACGCACAACAGGTAGATGAATGTCTCACTCCGAGAAGAAACTGAAAATTGCTAGAACGCAAAGGCTGGGGCTCATTCTTTGAAAGGCTGGGGCTCATTCTTTCAAAAGGCTGGGGCTCATTCTTTGAAAGGCTGGGGCTCAATCTTTGAAAGGCTGGGGCTCATTCTTTGAAAGGCTGGGGCTCATTCTTTCAAAAGGCTGGGGCTCATTCTTTCAAAGGCTGGGGCTCATTCTTTCAAAGGCTGGGGTTCATTCTTTCAAAGGCTGGGGTTGATTCTTTCAAAGGCTGGTGCTCATTCTTTCAAAGGCTGGGGCTCATTCTTTCACAAATGCTGTCACGGGACGTACGTCGCAAAGGAATTGTTGGTTGGTTTATTTTTTGTTTTTTTCATTCGTTCGTTCCTTTCTTTCATTACTTTATTTGTTTGCGTTGTTTGTGAGGGAGATCCTCGTTACATGTACATAATAACAACGAGAATATTCGAGTCCCTTGGCGATTAGTTTTATCAGTTTTCCGTGCATATATTCATACCTGTTTAGCCTTGGGTAGTACACAGTTTCAGTGAGGTTTGGTGGGTTTTTGCACTAGTTGTGGTAAGAGTACATGAACTCCACTTCAACAGTGTCTTCAACGAGTTCATTTTCACCCCCTTAGGCTTGTCCTAGCATGGAAATAAGTTCTTCTTGACTTTCAGTCCCTCTTTCAAGCACTGTGTTGACAATGTCATCCTAAATTGTTTTAACCACCAGTGACGCCCTGCACATGAGGCCTATGTACGCAAAGTGGGCCAGGAAGAGGCATAGATCCTCATGAGCCCCCGCGTTACGCGGGAGCTCATGAGGATCTACGCCTCTTGGGGGTAGTTGTCGCTAATGTGTTGTCACAGCACTCGTTTCACGGTGGACACTTGCACAATAGAACTCGTTAAAACTTGAGGACACTTGGTCCTATTTCATTCTGTTGTGGTGCTGCCACCTCTCTCTCTCTCTCTCTCTCTCTCTCTCTCTCTCTCTCTCTCTCTCTCTCTCTCTCTCTCTCTCTCTCTCTCTCTCTCTCTCTCTCTCTCTCTCTCTCTCTCTCTCTCTCTCTCCAGGGGCCTATCAGTAGGATTAATTAACTTAGCACCTTCGGTTCCCAGGAGGGTTGAGACGGTTGCGGGGATCTTGAGACACGAAACGTGAGCTCGCGCGCCGGGTACATGACCTGATGTTACTTTAACCAATTAAGCCCCAGCACACAACCGCCAGGTATGGATCGACCAAGGCAGTTCAGAGGTAGTGCTAGAATAGCCAGACGTACGCATGGTAGCCTTTGGGCAAACCGATGTTTATTTATAATACATAAGGCGTGGACACACTTCGGTAAGTCATTGACTGTCCATGAAAGCTCAGTAGTGGTGCTGGAATAGCTTGGCGTAGGCCGGGTAGACCATGGGCAAACTGATTTTTCGTGTAATTATGAAGCTTTGACGTACTGTAGCAACATATGGTTAGCTGGTTGGGTTTATCGCCGAGCAGGCAACTCACGCGGTGTAACACAATGTCGATCGAACATGACAGTTCAAGTGTTGTGCAAGAATAGCTTGGCGATTGATAGGCGCCAAGCTGTTCTGGCACCACCCTTGAACTATCAAGGTCGATCTATTTTGTTCTTCAGAAGCCATCTCCCAGATTTCATCTTGTGAGAATGTAAGCGCCTTGCTGGAAACATTGAACTGACTTCGTCATGTATGCTGGAGTCTACAGGCAGTGAATTTGCCAGTTTAAGAGAAAACATTTTAGCGTGTGCCACCAAAGGAGTTAACTGCTGTTGTTGTTTTTCTCTCTCAAACTATTACGCGTTGTCTAGCCCATCACTACATTCTGTTCAAGTATCGTTTTCACTTGCCCCGATGACGTGTCTTGGTTAATTGATGACCGTTCACACGCTTGAGTACGCTGATTGGTTATTCGAAATGAGCTGGGGTGCGTTGATTGGTTACTTGAGAATAGCTTTGAATGTGTTGATTGTTATTTAAAATTAACTCCGCGGCTGGGTTGTATTAACTTGCCGCCAGGGGTAGCGATAATGTGTGAGAGTTGTGCTGTTTCCAATTATTGACAACAAATTAAAGCTTTCTTTTTACCCAGCACTCATTTCACTCTTGGAGTGGGTCGTGTTGTGAATAATATCTAAATACGAAAGCATCATTTATTTATTTATTTATTTACTTATTTATTTATGTACTTATTTATTTATTTACTTATTTATTTATTTACTTATTTATTTATTTATTACTTTAAATTTTTGATTTTTTTTATTTCTTTTTTTTTTTTACTGATAATTTCTAGTTATATGCCGACGTGCAAAAGAAATGCGACATTTTGTAACCACCTAAGTGTTTCAGATGGTTCCAAACATGTCGCATTTATTTTGCTCGGCAGTGTATTTGCATGTTCATGGAAAAATACCCAAATCCCCCTTCACCTTTATAACCTGACCCGCACTAATATACACCGATTGTGTAGCATCAGCTTACAGCGCCCTCACTATCGCTTGCAAGGGGAGAAAACTAACGCGCTGAATCAAACAATTATTCTCACTTGGTTTCATCCGCATACTGCTTAATGCCGATCGGATTTCACGTGGCGGTTCAGCCTGCTTGTCAGGTTAGCTCGAGGCAGAAAAACATTGCATGCGGCTGCTCAAGCGTGTACCGCAAGTTGACGTAACTAGGTCATTTCAGGCCATTGGAAAATTCGCATAGGCCTACATTTTTTTCTTCAGTTTGTTTGGTGATACACGTGTAGATTTTTTTAATTTTTTATTTTTATTTATTTATTTATTTTTTTTTGGGGGGTCGGGTGGGGGGTGGGGATGGTTTTGGGTGGGGGTGGGGGTGGGTGGGGGGGGGGTTGGGTGGATGGGGGGGCGGGGGGAGGGGGGCTGGGGGGGGGGGTCAGAGTCTTTCCGCGGCACCCTTTTTTTTTTTTCGACCATAAAAATACTTGCAAGAAAAACGTCCCTCTGATTTAGTGCTATATCAGTAGAACTTTGGACGCACCTGCGTTTTTGATAAACTCCAAGCCCAATACGGTGACTGCCAAACCGTCAAAAAAAAAAAAAACCTGCAAAGTCAATCCCAAGAAAGAAAGAAACACGCTTAGACAGATCGAGGTGCAACACAATTTAACCCCTTGACCGCCCAAGAAAAAAAGTGAACACGATCCAACTACAAGAGACATAGAACCTCATGAGCCCCCGCGACTGCGGGGGCTCATGAGGTTCTATGTATCTTGCCCAGACCAATGTGCATCCATGTTTCTTGGACGGCGGTGGCTTGTTGGTCGCTGAATGGAAGAAGGGTTCAGAAGTACAATTTACGTACGTACATTGGCCGAGAAGAGGCGACATTGTGCTGTACCGGCCTTTTCCAAGTGCCGCGTATCTTCGTTTTGTTGGGGGTTGGTTGTCTTCGCATTTTATTGACTTTGGTAACTTTCGACCTTTCCGTACTTTGGTAGCTTTCACTCTGGTGAACTGCGAGCCGTCTGTGGGAAGTAGATTGGCCATGACAGTACAAAGGCAGTGTCGGTTTTAACCTTGGGGCTTTCCTAAACCTTTCTGTTGCTCTGTATTGAATATTCATGCACGTTTTACTTTGTTGTTGTGCATAATAATTTAACTCATTCAGACCACAGCAGACTACAGCAGAAGACAGATCGACCATGGTAATTCAAAGGTAGTGCCAGATTAGCTTGGCGCCTGTCGGCGCCAAGCTAATCTGGCACTACCATTGAATTATCATAGTCGATCCATCTCCTGCAACTGGTGCATAGTCGTTAGATGACGCCTCCAAACTTCTGGAAATACAGCCTTGGGGTTGAACTTGTTAATAAAAAGTAGATAATGTATACACCAGAAGATGACAACATTGTGGCATCGTTAGTTTAAGCGAAAAAAGAATTATTAATGTGTGGTGAAATGGAGACATTCACCCCTACCCGTACAGGAAATGTTTTCATTTTATACAACAAACTGGTGATTTTTTTTTTTTTTATTGTGTCGTAAATCTGTTGCTTGACTTTAGTTTGACTTTGCTAGCATATCTATTCAATCTGTAGTGCAAAAAAAGAAATATATATCGCTTTCCCCGCCTGCAAAATGTAGATAAAAATGTTTGTCTAGGCAAGAGGCCTAGATCCGAACGATCCCTTGCAGTTGCTCGTTATGATCCCTTGCAGTTGCTCGTTATGATCCCTTGCAGTTGCTCGTTATGATCCCTTGCAGTTGCTCGTTATGATCCCTTGCAGTTGCCCGTTAGGGTCTATACCTCTTGCAGCTGTTCCTCGTTTGTCTGAACACACCGAACGTAAGAAGGTGAAATTTGAGCAACTGGCGACTCGCATGAAATCATTTTTCACACCACAGGGAAGTGGGGACTATAGACCGGTCTCGCATGTTTGAGAGGCTGTGTACCCGGGGTAGATTACACAAGACATAAAGGGGACGGGTGTATTAGGTTGAGAGAGAGAGAGAGAGAGAGAGAGAGAGAGAGAGAGAGAGAGGAGAGAGAGAGAGAGAGAGAGAGAGAGAGAGAGAGAGAGAGAGAGAGAGGAGAGAGAGAGAGAGAGAGAGAGAGAGAGAGAGAGAGAGAGACTTTTTGAATTGAAATAATGGCATCACAGATTATCAAGTGGGTAGAGTTTCTTGGCCTAGTTACTTTGTTAGAGAAAAACCGGAAATAAATTTACATGCTGTAATGAATGTTTATTTGAATGGTCCGTTTTCGTGATTATCTAATTTTTTTTCATAATGGCTAAAGAAATTTAACAGTGAATCTAATGTTGTCTACGAGTTTACGAGTTTTTGTGTGACGTCAGACATCAGCTCCATAATCCACGAATAGATTATTAAAAAGAAAGGATGAATCATAACCCACGAAGTCCCTTATATATGACAGCTGTCCTCGCTGTCAATGGTCTCTACCTTTTGTCTTTGACCTGATTCTGATGCTGAATTATCTCATATTGAAAAAGTCTCGCAGATCTGCTAATGCGTCAGTGAGTTCTGTAAAGAGCGAATGACATACGCGTCATTGATTTGCCAAACGTCATTTGTCATGACGTAAGTTTTAATTTGTTTCGTAATTTTATATTTTACGTGATATCAGTTTCACTTTTGCTTCATAGGCTTGAGAAAATGGTGACAAAACTATAACTTCGCGGTTCATTTTCAGTCTTGCTATAATTTGTGTGAAAGCAGGTTGACTTTACCTAGCTACATGATGTACTAAGTACACTGGTCACCTGCATGCTCTTCTGAAAGCGCGTTGATGTGTGTGTGTGCGTGTTAGTGCGTGCGTGCGCACGCGCTCCAAACATCTCCAAGAGGCATAGATGCTCATGCGCCTGGAGGGATCAGGAGAATCTATTTCTCCTTGAGATGCGCGCTTGTTTGTGTTACAGAGAGAGAGAGAGAGAGAGCCGCGCGCGAGAGAGAGAAATGACGTCATATTTAGAGTACTATGTCAGTGTCTGCGTGGTGACGGAGTTGCCTCTTTTACGTCACCGCCACTGTCTGACTTTCTCTGAAAGTAAAGTTGTTTTTTTTTTAGTGTTTTTTTTTCTTATAAGAATTAATTTTTACTAAAGACGTTGTAAAGATACAAAGCTGGATAACGAACTCATTCAATGTCTTTCTCCAAACTAGCTATATGCAAAAGTTCAAGTAATCATCATCATCATCAGTCCCTTGCCCGAACTGGGCGTTGGGGGGACTGAAAGGCAGCAGCAACAGACAGTGCTCTCCACTGAGTTCTATTTTGGGCGGTGGCAAGCAAGTCTGACATCTCGAGTTCGGTCCATTCTTTTATGTTTGCGACCCAACTCTTTCTCTGACGACCTCGCCGACGACTTCCTTCGAGAGTGCCTTGGAGGATAGTCTTGGACAAGGTGTTGTGTCGGGTCACGTGGCCAAACCAAGCAAGCTTGCGCCGTTTCACGGTTGCCAGAAGGGGTTCATGTGGGCCCACCAGGGAAGTGACGATGCTCCGTACATATTCGTTGGTCTTGTGCTCGCGGTACGAGATGCGGAGCAACTTCCTCAGGCACTTGTTCTCAAAGACCTGGATTTTCTTTTCTGAGTCTGCAAGCAGTGTCCAAGTCTCACAGCCGTAGAGTAGAATAGACACTATGAGGGACTTGTAAAGCCTGTACTTGATGGTGAAGCTGATGGAGTTACTTCGCCATATCCTGTCCAGCCTGGCCATTGCGGATGTTGCTGTACCTATCCTGATACGGATCTCTGCTATGCAACTACCGTCTTTGGACAGGGTGGCTCCCAAGTACTTGAAGCTATTGACCTCTTATAGCTTTTGGCCATTCATGTGAATGTTGCTGCTGCTGTCGCTTGTGGTGTTGATCATCACTTTGCTTTTATCCGTACTGATCTCCATGCCATAAGACCCTGCGCTACTTGAAAGTTTGTCTGTCAGGTTTTGGAGCTCACTATTGCTGCCTGCCATGAGGTCAATGTCGTCTGCGAATCGAAGATTGCACAGGGATCTGCCACCAATAGAGATTGAAGTATGGTGGTCGTGGAGGGTTTCCTGCATGATCTTCTCCAGGAATATGTTGAAAAGGACAGGAGAGAGCAGGCATCCTTGACGGACACCGATCGTCGTCCTGAAGAACTCGCCTGACTGATTGTTAAGTAGAACCGCGCTGCAGGCGTTCTTGTAAAGCGCTTCTATCATTTGGATCAGTCCCTCCTCTATGTTGAACGATCTCATGACTTGCCAGAGTCCGTCGTGCCAGACGCGATCAAATGCTTTCCTGAAATCAATGAAGTTGTGGTAGAGTTCGCGCTGATGCTGCAGATGTTTCTCGATCAGGACGCGGCAGTTGAAAATCTGCTCTACAGTGCTTCTTCCAACTCTGAAGCCAGCCTGTTCTTCTGCCAGCAGTTCCTCGGCGAAAGTTTTGAGGCGGTTGAGAATGATTCTAAGCATTACTTTGTAGTTCTGGCACTGTTTCAGGTTTCCTTTCTTGGGGAGCGGGATCACTAGAGACTGTGTCCATTCTACTGGCCATTTCTTTTGCTCCCAGATCTTTTGACAGAGTGTAGTGAGGACCTTCGTTGTTACTTCTCCTCCATGTTTCAACAGTTCAGCAGGTACATTGTCTACACCTGGAGACTTTCCTCCCTTCAGGCCGCGTACGGCTGCTTCCACCTCTTCAGCTAACACTGGCAGGTCTTCAGCCTTCCTGGCCCCAGCCTGGTTGTTTTGGAGGATGCTGGTGTCTGGCTCAGCCTTGTAGTTATACAAGTCTCGGCAGTACTCAGTCCATCTGTTTAGTACAGCAGTGTTTTCCGTAAGGAGTTGGCCGCTGCTGTCTTCGATGACTGTGGCTGTTCGCTGTTGAGTCTTGGTGAGGGTCCTTAGCGTTTCATAAGCCTTCTTGCTGTTGCCATTTGCCATGCCCTCTTCCACGCTACAACACTGGTCTTCAATCCAATCTTCTTTGGCTTCTTTCATCCTCTTCCTGATCTTCTTGTTGACAAGTCTGTACTTGTTTGCTGATGTGAGGTCTTGGCCTCTCTTTTTCTTCCAGGCTCTCCTCTCATCACAGAGATCGAGGATGTCATCGGTGACCCAGGGCTGTTTGCGCTTCCTCTGCTTCCCCAGCACTTCTTCTGCTGTAGAAAGTAACACCTCTTTTATATTTCCAGCAAGGGTGTCTACGTCGCAGTCCAAAGTAGCCAAGGCTGCAAATCTGCCTCCCACCTGGGCTTGGAAGAGCTCTTCTACTTCCGGGTCTTTTAGTTTCTGGAGGTCGAATCTGATGCGAGGGTTCTTGCTATCTCGTTTCAATGCCAGCTTCAACTTGAGGCTAGTAAGGACGAGGTTGTGGTCACTGCCAATATCAGCGCCAGGAAAGGACCTCGTTTGTGCTTTGTTAACGCTGGATTTGAATCGTCGAGGCAGCAAGATGAAGTCAATCTGGTTATGGACCAGGCCTCCTGGCGATTGCCATGTCACTGTTCTTGACTTCTTGTGTGGATGGAGGGTATTAGCAACGGTGAGACGGTGACTCTCTGCGAACTCTAAAAGTCGCAGGCCTCTGTCATTTGTTTCTCCAAGGCAAAACTTGCCAGCTGTTCCTGCCCATTGTTGGTAGGCGTCAGGGCCGATCTTTGCATTCCAGTCACCGAGGACAGTCAGAATGTCTTTCTTAGGTGTTTTCTTGATGATGTTGTCCAGTTGTTCGTAAAATTCTTCTAATTCTTCATCATCATGGTCTGCTGTTGGAGCGTATACTTGTATGATAGTGATGTTGTGCGGTCGGGCGGAGATGCGGATGGAGATTAGTCTGCTTGACACGGGGGTGCAGCTGATGACAGTTCCAACCACCTCTTTCCTTACGATAAAAGCTACGCCATATTCGTGCTTGGTTTCTTTTCCGCTGAACCAGATTTTATGGCCTTCATCTGTTGTTGTTTCTCCGAAGCCTGTCCATCGAACGTCTGCAAGTCCTACAATGTCCCAGCGATAGCGCTTCAACTCGTGGGTGAGTTCCTTCACTTTGCCGCACTGGTAGAGTGTGCGAACGTTCCAAGTTCCGATAGTTATTCCTTGCGTGGGCAGCTTGATAGTGGGTTTGGTTCCAGTAACACACTTGTCGCCCCCACCCTGGAGACCTCCAATGGGGTGCGCGGTCGTTGGTGATCCGGGCCCCGACCGATCCGGCATGTTATTCTTATTCTGTTGCTTGTCCATCAGTCCTTTCAATGGGCTTAGGCAAACTTGGCGGCGCCCGTCTCCTCTCCAAGTATTTCAACTGACTGAAAGACGCGTCAGCCCCTCACAACGTTTCGCCCGCCAGCAGAAGCGGTTACCGGGGTGTGGCTACGTAAAGGACCTGGAGCCAGCTGTGAGAGTTGAGTGCCATGTGAAGACCAGTGCTCCCGCCTGCCCCAAGAGGCGCTGCTGGCTGAAAAGTCAAAGGTACTACTTCTCCATGAACACTCTACACCCTCTAAAGACGTTGTAAAGATACAAAGCTGGATAACGAACTCATTCAATGTCTTTCTCCAAACTAGCTATATGCAAAAGTTCAAGTAAATATGACAAATATTATAGACTGTAATCTGGGTCAACCCACTTCCTTATTAACGGTTGTTTATGTCTTCAATGAGACATTCAATTACAATATGCTCGGAGGCTCTCTTAGTCACCCACTTAAGAAAGTATTTCGCCAAGTTCCAAGCTTGTGTGTACAGAAATACCGGAGATTCTCTTGTTTACATACAAACGCAAACACATACATGCATTCATACGCACGTAAATACATGCGCACAAACATACATACGCACACACATACATACGCACATACGGCGCTTCGCGCCAAATGTACGTTCAGCAGCGAGGTTAGCGTAACCATACATGACGTAATTTTTATCTTGTCACTTCAATTGTTAGAGGTTTAGCCTGCCCGCCTTTGACATCATTGACATGCTATTAAATTCGCCGCACCGCGACCCGTCCTAAAAAGTTCCTTCTATAAATAGAAGGGACTTAAAAAGACACGAAACACAAACAATTGTAGCACTGATCACTGACAGCAGCTGTTCGCTCTTTCTGGTGCCTGCCGTCTTACCAACTTGCTCCAGTCGTGCCTGTAATCCCAATGACATGCCCGAGCTACGATATAACTGAGACCAGCAAAAGGCATAGATACCCATGAACCTCCGCATCTGCGGGGGTTGATGAGTATCTATGCCTCTTACTGATTGACAGCGTTCGCTGGACGTACGTGTATTTGTACCGAGTCCATCTGGGGTAGCTGTCCTGTTGACACATTTAGGCGTGCATCATCCGGGTACCTGCCATTCTGATTGTCACGTGATTTTTGATGTCCACTGGGCGGAATGTGACATGAGTCTGTATACACCGCGTGGTGAAGGTTTTGTGCTGGACACGCCACACAATCTACGCTGAGTGTTTCACGGTAGAAATGGCAAAGCTGTTTATGGCTCACGTGAAAGCATCTTTATTACGAGTAGACTCGCTTAACTCTTTCGAGACGAACGGCCTCCGGATACGCGGCAGCCGCGTATCGAGGCGCCGTTCATCTCGAATAGTTAACTACATCCAGGCGTGCTGCATCCGGACGCACGGTATGTCCCGAATGTGCTGAACACAATACGCGCGAGTGTAAAAATGTCTGAAATTGGGAGTTGTTCTTTGAATGTTAATGAACAGTTTAGGAGACATATGGATCATGATAGTTCTAAGGTAGTTCCAGAAAAGCTTTATTTCAAAGCTAAATGAGTAAAAGCAAATTGTTTTGATGACAAATTAGTTGTGTATCGTAGTAGATTACCTTGTTCTAAATTAATGTATGGTGAATTCGTTAAATTTCGCATTAGTTGACCATTAGTTAAACGTCGTCCTAGTTTTCGAATGTTATCTTTTGAAAATTCGTTGACAGACTGGCACGAATCACCTTACAGGTCATTGCCGTCATTACGAATAACTAACTCCGCAAACAAACCCAAGATAACCTGGAATTAAGGGGAAAAAATAAAAAGTCATTCACTCTCCTTCAACGAGTGTTGTTGTAAGACTGTTTTGGAGTGGCGAGCCAGTGTTTATATCCAAACCCAATAGAAAAATCAGTTTAAGTTACACGGCGACACTCCATCAGTTGTGAGAAGCGACATCCGCGTCTTTTAAAATTGAATTGCCATGACACACTCACACACTGAAATGTAGCCATCAACTCCGATGAAGGAAGGGAGGTGTAAATGAAAGAATTTTTTAGTGCAGGGGGCATAGACACCACCGGGACCTTGTCTCTAAGAAAGTCTAGACTGTCCCTTAAAAGATGAATAGCCTTGATACACTCAGACGCAGAAGCTTTGACAACCAGCTCGGTTGAAATAATGTAGGTTTACGTGAATTTTTGGCTTTGCAAGAGGCATAGATTCTCATGAGCCCCTGTTATTGCAGGGGCTCATGAGGATCTATGCCTCTTGTTGATGGATCTGTGGCTGCGGGTGTTGAGTGTGACACCCTTGAGTAAACAGGACGAGGGGTGTATGGCTGGGGTAATTGTCTGGGGAGCTGTGTTTGAAATAGATACGCTTTGCCCCGCCTTCCCCACCAGGAGCAGAAGCACAAAGCAGTATCGAATTGAGCCCATTCCCTTCACCAGTCACCAGTCACCAACACTCCACTATCCAGCTTCGCCTTCAGCTGAATTCTGCGTAGCTGCGTCTAGTACAGTCGATTTTGCCATTGATTCAACAGATTGCGTTTGTCGAAAGTTTTGTATCCAAGTTTCAAATGGCGCTGAATCTAATATACTGTTTCGCAGTATCCATTGTAGCCATTAAACGATTTCCGGAAATCAGGAGTAGGACAAAATCGCACGGACGAAAACATTGGATTAATAGCCTGGACAAACATAAATAATAATAATAATAATAATAATAATAATAATAATAATAATAATAACAATAATAATAATAATAATAATAATAATAACAACAATAATAATAATAATAATAATAATAATGTCCATGTATATCGCGCTTAACCTCCCCATGAATGGTGCTCTAAGGGCTTTACAAGATCAAAAATCACAGAACAAAAAGTACAAGAAAGAAAACGCTACAATAAATGTTACAAAAACTAAAGTGACACATATCAAAAGCGCACACATGCACACACACCGTGACAAGAACAGTTACTGCCAAAGATTGCTAACGCACTGAAAATGCATCTACCTATACGCATAAGAAAACAGATAGGTCTTGAACAGTGATTTAAAAGCAGAGTTGGGGCATGTCTGACATGGGCTGGTGACTGGATCGAAATAAGAAAAGGCCCTGGCTCGACTTCTTTCGCCGAGGAACCCGGAAAATGCTCGTGTCTAATGCTGAACGGAGGGATCTTGAAGGCGTGTAAATGTGAACCACGTCGATATCGCATGTCTGTCCGGGCTTTTAATTTTCGTCGAAAACGCGTGCAATTTTGGCCTACTTCTGAGTTCCAAATAACGTGTATTCAGGTGTGCTCTACAACAAAGTGAAACATTTGATGAAATATATACAATGAGATGGTTGTACGGCTGTGCTTTCAGAGTACCAGTAATTGCACCATGCAGTTTCACTTTTGCTTGAGTCGTTTCTGGGTTTAGAACTCCTTTAAAAAAAAAAAAAAAAAAAAAAAAAAAAAAAAAAAAAAAAAAAAAAAAAAAACACCCTTCAGCCCCGATACACCGCAGCAAGACATGGATCGAGCATGATAGTTGAAGGGTGGTGGCAGAATAGCTTGGCGCCTATAGGCGCCAAGCTATTCTGCCACCACCCTTCAACTATCATGCTCGATCTGTCTCTAGAATTGTAACAGTTCTTCAGAGGGCAACTTCAACATTTGGGGATTTTGGTCATGGGGGAAGCATGTGTTCATCACCCGTACTTTAGCATGCGACATTACTTATGGATGATTTTCATATCCTTGTTAATTTTGCAGACGTCTGATTTTCCTTCCCGAATTTTTTACATTACCTCGTGCTTGTCGTAGTGCCGTATTTTATGACCCGGCCTCCATTTCCGTTCCTAAATGAACTCAGCCAAACTGCATGCCGGGACTGATCAAGTCTTTTTACCTCACCGCGAGATTCAGTTTCAAACGGTTTGTTTGCGAGTTCGAAACTAAAGCTACCAGCTCCGCCCCCACAGTGCAATACAGCAGGATTGTCGCCCTTTGAAAAGGGACGATAAGTCAGGCGTTGACGGGACCTGTAAGATCTGGTGTAGCCAATTAAATTGGAACTGCCGTGGAGAAAATGAAGGCGCTAGCAGGGTCAGGCTGGGCTGACTCAGGTGATATGTCTTTCGTTTGTCCCCTTTTTCTAAGCTGGCTTGGAAAATAACAGTAGAAAATCTGCAGATGACGATAGTGCGCAGTGTCGTTAGTTTAACCTCTTCTGAGAGAAACGCTGTAGTCTCTTATGCACGTTGTATGACGATTTTAACCCTTTGAATGTTGGTAGCAAGAGCTATAGATCCTCATGAGCCCCCGCAGTCGCGAGAGCTCATGAGGATCTATAGCTCTTGCTGACACCACTTTGAACCCATGTTCCCGGGACAGATAGGAAGTTAATAATAATAATAATAATAATAATAATAATAATAATAATAATAATAATAATAATAATAATAATTAATGGCTACTTATATAGCGCATATCCTTAAACTCATAAGCTCTAAGCGCTTTACAAATAAAGAGTGGGAGTGGAGGGGGTCATAAAACCAGAGAAACAACGGATTCTGCAATACACAGGCGCGCGCGCGCACACACACGCGCACACACACACACACACACACACACACACACACACACACACACACACACACACACACTTAGGCATACAATGACAAAGAACTGAGAGCTACATTGGGGTATCGAACAGGTGGGTCTTTTTAGCAGATTTAAGGGTCTTTTTAGCAGATTTAAAGGCAGTGAATGAGGGAGAATGTCTAATGTCTATAGGTCGACTATTGGTGTTGAATTCAGTTAAGGAAGAGTGCAGAAAGACAGCTTGCGTCACCCGGCATTGAACGGGTTAAAAGAACACGGTAACTGTTTTAACTCTGCCACGGCGGTCTGTCGTTGTCAGTGATTGTTGCTGGCGCGTCATTTACGTCACGTTTTGTCACGACCTGTGTTCCCCCGGTCTGCCTGTCTTGCTCTACCCGCTTCCTGAATGATGTCAGTTTTACACAGCCATCATTGATTCATTGAATTGCAAACCTGACAACCTCCTCGCTGTAAGGGGCGACGATTTGGACACTGCTTCCTTGACCTATCCTGTGCCGGCGAGACGCATATGTTGTCATGGGATGAGACCCTGGTTGTCCTCAGGGTTCATCAAGGTCTGTGTGTCTAGTGAGTATTTCTTGAGTGATGCTAACAGTACAAGGCCATCTTACATAAAACGTCTGAGAAACAATGGGTGAAACTGAATCAGCAAAACGCATTAGATTATCACGAGCCTTTGCATTCTGTTGGAGCTCAAGAGAATCTATGCCTCTGGCAGATTCCTGCCGATTTTGATTTGATGCCAGCTTTACAAGGCCATCGCAGAATCAACGCTCAATGACATGTTTTTTTGACCCACGCGCACGTTCCTCTGAAAAAGACATAGACATACTCCGAGCCAGCAAGAGGCATAGCTCTTCATGAGCCCCCGCAAAGCGGGGGCTCATGAAGATCTATGTCTCTTGGAGATGTTAGTTTCGGAGAGGAACTGAACGGGACACATGTGGCTGCTGAAAAAAGCTGCTACGCTCTATTGATTCTCCTCTTGTATTGCTTGAGTGAACAGAGCGGCCACGCGCTAACAGACCAAAGAAATATCGACAGCTAGACACGAGACAAACACAACCTTTCGTTAGACCTCACGACAGACGCAGATGGCTTCCATTTTAGTTCAACTTTTTGTGTCTTTTTCTCTGTCCTCTTCAGGTATGAAATATTCTTCTATTTCTATAATACGCCCGTTAAACCCTTAGCACACTAACCAACTTTTTTTGCAACAATAATTTTTTTTTTTTAATTTCATTTTTCCTCTTCCGTCTATGCACTTCATACATAAAGTCCTCTTTGATTTTTTTCAGAGCCAAGCAGAACGCTAATACTCAAAGCACACTCACTTTTCCCGATGTTTCTCTGATTCCGTTTGTTCAGAATTGGAAAAGAAAGCCTTGAGTCAACACTCACCTGAAAATCGGAACCGCCAGAACTTCTGTTGCATTCATACCGCAACTGTTGTAAATCACGGGTTTAGAATAAAAGCCAGAATAAAAGCGCGCCACCAATATAAAGAAGCATCTTAAATGTGTGCTGGGCTGTGATTTAGGACCTTGCGGCTACGCCGCAAGGTCCAAAATCACATACCAGCGCACACACTTGGTATCATTCTTTCTTTCGTTTTTGGCGAAGGCGTTTGAACATCGAGTCTGTGAACTTACTTCTGGCAGCTTACCCTTTTCTCCAAGAAGCCATGTGTGTTTGTTTGAACAAATTCTCAAAACTGCAATCGGCTATGCTTGCAGTCTCTTGCCTATGCCTCTCCGTTCGTAAGAGACATAGAGTCACATGAACCCACGCATTCATTTGGATTTATGAGAACGTTTCTTTTCTGCTGACCAACAGACGTTTTACAGCTGCTGCTCAGACCGAGTGTAAAACGTATTGCTGCCTGTTACGACTGGGTATATGTGCGCTGGTCTGAAATATTGGGAATTACAGTTTAAGGTGTTTGATCGAAAGTTATAGACCAGCACACATGAAAAGAAACATTCACATTTGAGCAATCATTAGCAGACGGGATTTGCACGACAAGCGTTTGCATTTCAGATTTTGACGCTTATTTGAGGTTTAATGCAAAGAGCGTTTCGAGTTTTAAGGTAACTGCAACCGCCTTAGAACATATTAAAATAAACATTTTAATAAGCCGAGCTGATCTGTTCTTTCAGCGTCTTTACTTAACTCATTCTACCCCAGCACCGAAATCCTTACATTTTGCCGTTGTTACCTGAAGCCTGAATTGCAGTGCAGGATACATTATCGACCATGATACTTCAAGGGTAATGCGAGAATAGCTTGGCGCCCTTAGGCGCCAAGCTATTCTGGCATCACCCTTGAACTATCATGGTCGGTCCTTATCTTCCTGTGGTGTGTCTGGGGCAGAATGAGTTAAATTAAACAAAACTAAAGAGAGAATAAACAAAGCGTCCAAGACCATAATCAGTATAATTATTGTCTGCTGTGTTGGCCTTTTCTGGCCAGTAGAGTTGTCATGCAGCTCAAACACAAGTAAACGTGTGTAGCCGGTTGAGGCATGCGGTCTACACTTTAACGGTCGATACATCTACAGCAAGATCCACTGATAGTAATAAAGTACACCTATGTCTGTAAGCCGCAAGGTCCAAAATCACGGACCAGCACACAATTATAAGTAAGATTCAAAGTGACTTTTTATTGCCCAATGTAAAAACAATCAAAGAAAAATTGTTCAGGTATGGAGCGAGCACTCAAGAAAAAATATATACACACACAACAGTAAACTTCGCATATAAGAACAAGAACAATAACAATAACAACAGCAGCAGCAACAACAACAACACGTTTTTTTCTTGTGTATATGAAGTTCGTTACAAGCACAATAAAAAATATTAACGAGGTATGGCCTCGACCGCTGAAAAAAAGGCGTTACCGTATTCCCGTTTGTAATACCTGGTTTGTGAAATGTTGTAATGTTGCATTTCCTTTGCTCGTCAGTATA
The DNA here is from genome assembly GCA_036245525.1 of Semisulcospira habei. Taxonomy (NCBI): domain Eukaryota; kingdom Metazoa; phylum Mollusca; class Gastropoda; family Semisulcospiridae; genus Semisulcospira; species Semisulcospira habei. The sequence goes on along the minus strand of BTPG01000001.1, from coordinate 339,599,235 downwards.
AATCTATTTTCACTTGATGACTGATCTATCATCGATACGCTATGCTGTGTCTTGTCTTCCCCAAACAATTTTGTCCCCTACCATTTGAGAAGTTAATTCATTTGCATGGAACCCCAGCGGGTTTTGTTTTCACATCATTCGATACCGCTTGCTGTTCACGTAGATTACATGGCACGCTTCATTCCTCTGTTGCAGACAAGAGTCAGGTGGAGGAACAGTTGAGGATCAACGGTAAAGGCAAGAAGATGCGGAAGCCGAGAACTATTTACTCCAGCCTGCAACTCCAGCAGCTCAACAGACGGTTCCAGAGAACGCAGTACCTCGCTCTGCCGGAAAGAGCCGAACTTGCCGCCTCTCTCGGACTCACACAGACTCAGGTGGGTGCAGACAAATACAGTGAATACAGTAGAACGTACTCGAGCAACAATTTTTGTTGTTGTTGTGTTCGAGAAAATGTATTTGTAATGGACAGGTGCTGTGGAGAGGCAAAAATGTTATTTTTTTATTTTTTATTTTTTTAATTTTTTTTTTTTTTTTTTTTTTTTTTTTTTTTTTTTTTTTTTTTTTGTTTAACTCATTTTGCCCGCGACACACCACAGCAAGATTTGGCTCGACCATGATAGTTCAAGGGTGATGGCAGAATAGCTTGGCGCCTATAGGCACCAAGCTATTCTGCCACGACCCTTGAAATATCATGGTCGATCTGTCTCCTGAATTGTAATGCAGTCCTCAGAGGATAACTCTAAAATGGAGGTATTTTGTACCTCGGGCACAATGAGTGAAAGATTTTCAAAACTATTTCAAAATCATCCCCTTTAAAAATAAGTTCCTCGGAAATATTCCTCGGAAATTACAACCCTACCAACATCCCACTTCAGAACGGTATAAAGGATTGCAGAATAATTATGTATACACCAAACAGGGGAACAACTCATGAATATTATCTCTGTCTTCGGTGAGGCTTATTAAGAATTTAACTAATCATGAAAATGCGCATACTAGCGCATGCTGCTCAGTTGTGTGGTTTACTGACAGACTTCGCGCTCTTTGAATTTGTACAGGTGTTTGCTGGTGTGCGAGTTGGGTCGTGTTAGCGATAGACAATAAGTCCGTTTTTGTGCAAAGCGAGATTCTCATTGTAATACAATGAAATTCTCGCTTTTCACAAAAATATGGACTTAAGTAATAATAATAATAATAATAATAATAATAATAATAATAATAATAATAATAATAATAATAATAATAATAATAATAATATAATACATAGTATTTATATGGCCCATTTCTCATATTTATAATATAACTCAATGCGCAGACTTAGCGTCTTTTGACGTCACAGGGTAGTGCGGTTAACACCATTCATCGTTTGACTTCCTGTGTGCGTCATTTTCGCGCAAGGTGTCGTGTCATTTTAATTCATGGGTTCCTGTTTGCTCGTCATATTCAATACAGTCGTCATAGTCGGGTCTGAATGTCTGCGTGTCGTCATTTCCTGTCTAAACGTCAGTTGTTGCTGACACGTCATTTTAGTTTCTCCCATCATATTCATGTTTGACGTCACCCCTTGTTTGACGTTTCACAATGCGTTCCGGTCACGAAATTCAAGTTTTCATACATGTGTGCTGGTGTGTGATTGTGGACCTTACGGCTGAAGCCGTAACGTCCCAAATCTCAAACCAGCACACGTTTTTGGACACGTGTTATTTTTATTTGCTTTGAATGCCCGCTTTACAGATTTCGAAGCATAAACTTTTATATAAGAGGGACACGGGAATATTAGGCTAAAAAAGATGATTTGTTATGTTGCCATTTTTGCTTGATTTCCTCCTTAAAATTTCGTTTACTTTGAAAGAAAGCGCCCGCATGTACATAGTTTCCATTCGACTACATCAAGGTATTGTGGGAGAAGAACGCACGCGTACGCACGCACGCACGCACACATACATACAGACACATACAAACACACAAGCGCACAGTAAAACATTTTTACATAGACTGGTCAATGATTTGACCTTACGGCTTAATGCCATAATGTTAATTAAATGTACACAAATAATAAACAGAAAATTCAACATTTAACCAAATTTAACCCTTTGTCTGCCGATAGCGCTTTTTGTCGCGATGATTCCTGAAGGAATCATCGCGACAAAAAGCGTTATCGGCAGACAAAGGGTTAATTGAATCGTTTGTTGTTAGTCCGTAGTTTGAACTACACCGTAAGATGTAAGTTAAAAAAAATCACAGACTAGCAACAACAACAACAAATTAAGACCAGTCAGAGGCACAACACGGCAGCCATGCTTGTTCAAACTAGTTGAAAGCAATCTGCCTGTGCACCTACTGACACCTGTTTGAGACTGTTTTACACCGGATTTTGGCAAAATGTTGGCCACTTCACGATAATGACAAATAGTCACGCGAAGCCGCCCCCTTCATTTCAACTTTCTTTTCCTGTAAAGAAGAATAATATATTATATGACTCTCCTCCCACCACCTACTCCTCGGCAACATAGACATAAATAAGACAGGCAAGAGGCATAGAGCTTCGTGTATCCATTGGAGTCTACGGGGGCTACATGAGGGTCTACGCCTTTTGCACATAGTAACTTTTGCAAGGCGATTTCAACTTTCCCGTCACAGACTGAATATAAGATTACGGCATCTTTGTAACGCTAGTGTAAATGGACTTTAGAGAGACATCTCTGTAACGCTGGTGTAAATGGACTTTAGAGTAACATCTCTGTAACGCTGGTGTAAATGGACTTTAGAGTAACATCTCTGTAACGCTGGTGTAAATGGACTTTAGAGTAACATCTCTGTAACGCTGGTGTAAATGGACTTTAGAGTAACATCTCTGTAACGCTGGTGTAAATGGACTTTAGAGTAACATCACTGTAACGCTGGTGTAAATGGACTTTAGAGTAACATCTCTGTAACGCTGGTGTAAATGGACTTTAGGGAGACATCTCTGTAACGCTGGTGTAAATGGACTTTAGCGTGACATCTCTGTAACGCTGGTGTAAATGGACTTTAGAGAGACATCTCTGTAACGCTGGTGTAAATGGACTTTAGAGAGACATCTCTGTAACGCTGGTGTAAATGGACTTTAGAGTAACATCTCTGTAACGCTAGTGTGAATGGACTTTTGCAAGAGACATGGATCCTCATCAGCCGCCGCAAATACGGCGGCTGATTAAGATCTATATCTCTTGCGGGTGGTAGAGTTTTTGCACGATGTTGTCTGAGTCTATCCTGCCGTAAAATGACTACAGGTGACGCAGTCTGATTTTCAATACTCAGGCCGACGTCAGTCGTATCGGCACGAGGACCTTGTTACGCAATGGAAGTAGAGAGTTATGACATGTTTTTGACACTGAATAAGTTAAGTGTTGGCAGAGATGACATGCTTGTGAGTGGAGAGATAGCATCTCTCTCTCTCTCTCTCTCTCTCTCTCTCTCTCTCTCTCTCTCTCTCTCTCTCTCTCTCTCTCTCTCTCCCTCCCTCCCTCTCTCTCTCTCTCTCTCTCTCTCTCTCTCTCTCTCTCTCTCTCTCTCTCTCTGTGTCTCTCTCTCTGTCCCTGTCTGTCTGTCTGTCTGTCTGACTGTCTGTCTGTCTGTCTGTCTGTCTGTCTGTCTGTCTGTCTCTCTCTCTCTCTCTCTCTCTCTCTCTCTCTCTCTCTCTCTCTCTCTGTCTGCCTGTCTGTCTGCCTGTCTGTCTGTCTCTCTTTCTCTCTCTCCCATATTAAACCCCCGGGTACACTCCCCCCACCCCAACATCTCTCATACCCACTGTCTCTTACATTTGCATAAAATAATTGTTTTGGTAATAAAATAATATATCGATAAAATGAGACAATAAAATCAAAATGTTCCATGGTCTTTTTTTCAAGATAGCAAAGGGTATTGTTATCATTAGTGCTACTACTATTAACATTCGTCACAATGCTACTACTACTACTACTACTACTACTACTACTACTGCTACTACTACTACTACTGCTACTACTACTACTACTACTACTACTACTACTAATAATAATAATAAATAATAAATAAATAATAAAACAATAATGAACGTGTTAAACTCATCTTCTAATAACGAATCCTCTCATGTGAGGAAATGAAAACTTCTTTTTTTTATAAAGTCTCAAGTGAAAAATACATAAAATCAAACGGAGCCATTTCCCGTTCGGGGACAATTTTAAGCATGCGTTCCCTAAACTAACACATCGCAGACGTTTTCCGCTGCAAGGAATTACTATGCTTTCTGATCTGTGTGCTTGTCTGTGATTTTGGACCTTACGGAATTAGCCGTATGGTCCAAAATCACAGACACGCACACGTGTGTTGACACTTTAAGGCTGATATACTCTAATTAACTCAGTTCTAACTGAGATCTACCGGCGCGCGAGGCCATTAATGTTTTCTTTTAATAATTGCTTCTTTCGTTTCTTTTCCTGACCTTTTGTGAAACTGGAACCGCGTATGCCCTGTGGGTATACCGGATTCATGTCAAGTAGTCCGTATTTCGAGACACAGTTAAAGAATGAATGGCGGCTACCCTGACAGCTGCATATGTATCCCGTATCATGCAGGAACCGATAGAGCCTCATGAGTGTTCAACGTTCAACTATATTTTGATAACTTTTAGACATAAACATTGTATTTTGTTAACCCATCCAGACCGACGGCCGTATTTCCCAATTTTTGGAGAGTCATCTAACGACTATGCACCCGTTGCAGGAGATGGATCGACAATGATAATTCAAGGGTAGTGCCAGATTAGCTTGGCGCCGACAGGCGCCAAGCTAATCTGGCACTACCCTTGAATTATCATGGTCGATCCATCTCCTGCTGTAGTGTGTCAAGGCTGATTGGGTTAAGCAAAATTTGTGCAAATGTTTTAAAACACTGGCATAACCGTAATTTAGATGGTAAAAGTTAATTTATTTTTTAAGTGCCCTGCAAACAGCATAGCATGTGTATTGTATCTCTTTTCGTGATCCATTAAGCTTAAGTAATAAACAACACGATGACAATCCCTTATTGCTCACTCCGATTATAAAAAGCCAATGGGAGTTTTTTTTTAAACCTACTGAAGACTAGTACTACATCGGGGTTTCACCTTGTTTCCATTCAGCTCTAGCACAATGCAACATACATTTCGAATGAAAGTTCAAGGATAGTGACAGAATAGCTTGGATCAAAACTACTAAGGCACGACCCTTGACCTATCATGGTTGCTTGTTCTTCCTCAACGGTCAATGATTTCTTTGTTTAACACATTTAACCCAAAGGCCGCATTTGGAGATGTCACCTAAAGACTATGTACCAGTTGCAAGTGATAGATCGACCATGATAATTCAAGGGTAGTGCCAGATTAGCTTGGCGCCAGATGGCGCCAAGCTAATCTGGCACTACCCTTGAATTATCATAGTCGATTCATCTCCTGCTGTAGTGCGTCCGGTTGACCTAGTATTAAACCTGCTGAAAGCATATGCAACATCGTCCATACAACTTTCTGAGAGCATAACCTTTTGTGAAGCTCGTGTGTTTCTCAATATTACCTGTAGAGTGAATATACAGGGGTGTAACTGATACACCCTGCCTGTCAAATTTAGCCGGGTTGTGGCTTAGCAAGTCAAGCCAGACAATGTCGGGTAGACGGACAAGAAAATGGCGTCTTAAGCCAAGCGAACCTTGAGCCTACTTTAAACGCTGATGGCTACACAATTACAGTTTTATACGCACACGATCACAACATTACCCGAATACGGTTACATTTTAGGCGCTTAGAATTACAATTTTATACGCATGCAATTAGTGTCCCGCGCGCGTATTCAAATCTTATTACAGCTTCAACACAGTTGCGCATGTACGGGCTCAAGCGTGTTCCCTTTCAGTCTAGGTGCAGAATGATCTCTAATGAGCAATAGTAAATAGTCTACAACATTCAATGTGCTATGTTGAGTCTAAAGTTATAGCACTTGAATTGCTTGCGAACAGAGTGCCGAAATGTAATACCAAACATTATACCAGGAGAAAACATCACTACGTAAAACAGGCATATTGGTAGTTCAGTCTTAACTCATTCGAGAAGTGCCGCCTCCGGATACGCGGCTTTTGCCGCGAATCCGGAGGCGGTACGTCTCGAGTGAGTTATAGATTATTATATTATGCTTTGGATGGGAATATGAAGCATTCCACGATTAACACATTCGAGACGTGCTGCATTCGTAGACGACGCTTAACCCATTCAGCCCTGACGCACTACAGCAGGAGATGGATCGACCATGATAATTCAAGGGTAGTGCCAGATTAGCTTGGCGCCTGTCGGCGCCAAGCTAATCTGGCACTACCCTTAAATTATCATGGTCGATCCATCTCCTGCAACAGGTGAATAGTCGTTAGGTGACGCCTCCAAAATTTGGGAAATGTGGCCGCCGGACTGAATGAGTTAAAGCGGTTTAGAAAGATCACCCACTTGTAGTCTTGGAAATTCTATTTCAAATAAACATGTTCTTTAGGGACTTTTAGAAGGAATACTCTCTCTCTCTCTCTCTCTCTCTCTCTCTCTCTCTCTCTCTCTCTCTCTCTCTCTCTCTCTCTCTCTCTCTCTCTCTCTCTCTCTCTCTCTCTCTCTCTCTCTCTCTCTCTCTCTCTCTCTCTTATACAAGCGCGCTGCTAAGCTTATCCTCCCTGATCCGTCTTTATCCACTGATGCCAAGCTGCAGGCCATCGGACTTCTCCCTCTGGTTAAGCACCTCGCACTAAACAAATGTGTACTGATGCACAAAATTCTTAACGAGAAAGCTCCACCTTACTTATCTAGGCTCTTTTCGCCAACTGAAAAAAAAATACAGCACCTCCAGGAACAGTCTCTCTATAAAAAGGCCCCGTATACACCTGTTCAAATCTAGCCTGTCTTATTCAGGTGCTCTTTTATGGAATTCACTTCCTCCCAATATTCACAAACCACGTCCCTCTCTCTGTTTAAAAGTAGAGTACATGATTACCTCTCTAGACAACGTTATGCTGATCCTTTCTTCTTCTTTTTTTTTTTTTTTTTTTTCTCGACATAATACGCTTCATGTTTTTTAATTTTTGCTATTTTTTTTCCATCTAGCCTCCAAATTGTTTGTTCTGTTTTCTAACTTGTTTCTGATAGTACACAAAATATCATACCTACTTATATGTTAGATAATTATGTGCGTACGTACGTGTGTATGTGGATGTACAAAAGTGCGCATGTGCACGAGTACATGTATATGTATGTATGTGTGCGTGTGTGTATGCGTGCGTGTGTGTGTCCTTTATTATTAGTTAGTTTTTGTTGTTTTGGTTGGTGTTCTTTTTTTTTCTTTTTTTCTTTTTCATTTTTTTTTTAAGTAGCTTAGCAAGGACAGATTGTAAGAAAGGCCTGCGCGCCTAATATCTCAATCCTTGGAAAATAAAGTTTCGTTCGTTCGTTCGTTCGTTCTCTCTCTCTCTCTCTCTCTCTCTCTCTCTCTCTCTCTCTCTCTCTCTCTCTCTCTCTCTCTCTCTCTCTCTCTCTCTCTCTCTCTCTCTCTCTCTCTCTCTCTCTCTCTGCTTCTTCCTTTGAAAAATAAAGTTTCATTTCAGTTCTCTGTCACTCTCTGTCTCTCTGTCTCTGTCTCTCTCTGTCTCTGTCTCTCTCTGTCTCTCTGTCTCTCTCTCTGTCTCTCTGTCTCTGTCTCTGTCTCTCTGTCTCTCTCTCGCTCTCTCTCTCTCTCTCTCTCTCTCTCTCTCTCTCACACACACACACACACACACACACACACACACACATACCACATACACACAACACACACACACACACACACACACACACACACACACACACACACACACACACACACACACACACACACACACACGCACACACATGTCATAGCTATTCCAGCCGATGAACCTTAAGTCCACTGACCACTGCCCGTAACAGATTGTCCCAACCCTTCACCAAAAGCCCGTTCAGAAAGGGGCGTGCCCACAGCGGGTCCAGTGTGTTACACACATAGGGACACTAACCACGGACAATGGGGCCGACCGACTGGAAGATAAGCAGGAATAGTGGCGAACACACTGCCGGACAATCAGGCAAGAGAACACACGCAGTAGATTGTACAGAAACTGTAAACAGACACTGATCCATCGTGGAACGGGCTTGTGAGCCGTCCAGTGAAGAACCAAGGGAGATGTTTCACGGCTACAAGTGCTGCTCCATCGTAAAGTTCATGTTTTAACCCCTTCACACCAACCCACTGCAAGAGGTATAGATCCTCATGAGCCCCCGCTGTCGCGGGGGCTCATGAGGATCTATGCCTCTTGCTGAAACCACTTTGCATCCATTTTCCTTTGACGGTTAGAACTCTTTCGCGTTAAATTAACAAAGATTTCATGAACAATCATCATCTGCGCCAAGCGTTTGTGAATACGTTAACAACTCATACATCTACTAGTGGATTTTGCTCGTTTGGAAATCATCAGTACGGCTGTGGGAGATGGGTTGGCCATGATAGTTCAAGGATAGTACCAGATAAGCTTGGCATGACTTCAGTCTCCTGAATTGTAGTCTTCTTCAGCAGACAACTGTGCTCTATGAAGACCAAAAGACACCATAGTTGTGAAAGGCGATATTATCACTCTAAGACAACGAAATCTCGCTTTTCACGCAAATGGACTCTGTGTCTTTTGTCTTCACAGGGCCGAGCTCACAGGTGCCAGATTCATCTCACACTACCCATTGAACTGTCATGACCGGTGTACCTCCTGAACCGGCGTGTTCTTTTTGGACAAATCCGGGATGTTAGAAGTTCTGCCTCACAGCGTAAAACTGTATTCAAATGTCAATTCCAGTTCTGTACTGACGTGCAAAAGAAATGCGACATTTTTGGAATCGCATGTCGCATTTATTTTTTTATTTTTTTTGCTCGTCAGTGTACGTATTTGCTGTAGTTGTGAGGGACTCAACTTCTGGCGACAGTTCGCCGGCAGGGGGTGGAGGCAACAGGAAGCAAGCCTGTGGGACGCAGAGGGGGAGGGGTCGGGGGGTTGGGGGTGGGGGTGACAAGGCCGGGGTGGAGCAGGAAGAGAGGGTGGGGGTGACAGGGAGAAAGTGTGACAGTAGGCGGGAGTGAGTGTAGCTGATGTGACAGCCGCGCCGCCAAAGGAAGTGTCACTCTAACCCTGCTTTGAAGCTGTAGGCAGTCAACACGTGAGCCGTCATTGACCTTCTCACTGTGAGGGGAAACTGTTGCAAACAGGGCTGACTCTCCCGATCTAGATAACTGAACAGAACGGCATATGGTTTGTCCAATATTATTTTTAATTTTTCAACGGATGAAATAGATGAAAGAAAATTAAAGATTCAGTATAATTGCCACTATCTCTTCTGATCTAAAACACATGATACAATAAGTGTGAGAATTGCACCAATCTACAAGATGCATTATTCATATATAATTTGTCTTTCATTTATTATTTGTAGTGTTTGCTGCAGTAAGAGACAAGGTCCTTTTTCTTCGAAATTATTGCAGCCTATTTCTACTACAAACGACATAGAGCTTTATGACTCCCTTAGCTTGCAATCGGCGTAGACGTTTATGACTCCCTGAGGCTTGCAAGAAAAATAGATCTATGCTTCATGCAGATCGAAAGGTTTCCCTATAGTTCTTACTAGCACCACGCTGAGTCCTGGCACTTTTCATCCACCAGGGGCACAGAGCCTCACAGTGGCCCAGCAGGTACCAAGAGGCACAGGTCCTCATTAGCCCCTGCAATTGCCTTTGCCTCTTGCGGGTGGATTTGCCTTCTCTCTAGGCGTCTCTAGCACCCACAGTCGTGACAGGGTGGAAAGAGGGTGGAGGGATTGAAAATGAAGGTGAAGGGTCGGGTGAAAAGGGTGCCGGGGGGGGACGGATGAGGGGGTGTGGAGGGGCAGGAGGGAGGGGGGGCAGGGAATGGGCGCAGCTGCTGTGGGGTGGACGGCCCGTGTCCCCCCGGGCGGTTTACTCTGTCACACAATATCACAAGAAAACGGCCTAGCTGCTCCATTTTCATGTCCACTTCTGTTTCTAGATTTGTTTGAATAGGGAGGTTTAAACTGTTTTCGTGATTCTTTCTCATACCCATATTTATTTTATTTTGTTTAATTTTATTTTTTATTTTATTTATTTATTTTTTTATGTATTTATTTATTTTATTTATTTTATTTACTTTATTTTATATTTTAAAATGTTTTATTTGGGAGGATAAAATAGAGGCTCTTATTGACTTAAAAAAAAAAAAAAAAAAAACTATTTTTCATGAACATGCGAATCTTATAAAGCAAAAGAAATGCGACATTTTTGCAATCATCGGAAACACTAAAGTGTTTCCCATGATTCCACAACTGTCGTATTTCTTTTGCTCGTCAGTATATTTTACATTATTTATTTATTTATTTATAAATCTATTAGCCACCCTCCGGGCCCTAAGCAAATCATTAATCTGTCTCTGTTTGTACTCGACATTCATGTAAAGACCATCTCTGCCGGCAGTCTGCGCTGGTCCGATTCTAATCAGTTTTATTACGCATGTACCATATCGATCAAATTACAAGCCCACACACACGTGGCGTTTTATAAATATTATTGTCAAACGTAGCATGGCGTTCATACAGTTCATACACCCACCGCATGGAGGCCATATTGTTGAAAGTTCATGTACATTTTTATGCTCAGAAGTGCGTTTGATTTTTTTTTTTTCACGGGGGCAATTTCGGTTCTTGTTAACTCATTCAGCCCTGACGGCCGTATTTCTCAAAATTTGGAGACGTCAGCTAATGACTATTCACCAGTTGCTGGAGATGGATCGACCATGATAATTCAAGGGCAGTGCCAGATTAGCTTGGTGCCTGTCGGCGCCAAGCTAATCTGGCACTGCCCTTGAATTATCATGGTCGACCCATCTTCTGCTGTAGTGCGTCAGGCCTGAATGGGTTAATCCTCATTTGTTTTATTCATTTTATTTAGCCATTAATGATATTTTAAAGCTGTGAAATCCAACACTGAAATACAATATAATTAGAAGAAACATAACGTGATGGAAAATAGAAGACAAAGCCGTCGTGTCAGTGGAAAGACCTCAATGAGATGCAGGCAACTATTTCAAAATCACACCTCTTCTATCATACGTCTAATTTTGTCGATGAAAGATTTTGAAAATAACAATAAACATGCTCTTGCTAAATGGACTACGTTACGTCGCTAAATCCCCCGTGTTACCTTGCTAAATGCTATTTAGGCTTTATACCTGTCACGCTAGTTAAGGCGAGAGAGAAACACTCATTTTGTGAGATACAATGGGCCTTCAACTTTTTGTAGATTCGCGCACGCTCTTATCATTAACACATTATGTTCGGGTTGCATTCGGATACGCGGCTTTAGGCCGCGCATCCGAGTGCAGCACGTGTCGAATGTGTTAGCGTGAACGTGTAGGCCTACAATGTGTTAACGTGAAAGCCCGTATTCCTCTATCGTATCGTGAATCCACCTGGTGTATGCATATTAATACAAGACAAACTGTCATTTTCGAAGACCGCTTAAACTATTTAGCCCCGAGTCCCTACAGCAGGAGATGGATCGACCATGATAATTCAAGGGTAGTGCCAGATTAGCTTGGCGCCTGACGGCGCCAAGCTAATCTGGCACTACCCTTGAATTATCATGGTCAATCCATCTCCTGCAACTGGTACATAGTCATTAGGTAACACCTCCAAATTTTGAGAAATGGGACCTTGGGACTAAAAGGGTTAAGTTAAATAAGACAGTAAGTTAACACTTTATACATCAAGGTTTAATGTATTATGTCACTGTGAAAAAAAATGTAATACATCATTAGATAGTTTCTCTTAATTATTATAAATTCATTTGGCAGACGTACAATTTTGAAGCCTCCTCACCCAACCCACCACCCCAAAAAGTGTAACGATAATATTAATATTAATATTCTTAAGAATAAAAATAAAATAATAATGCATCATCCTCAAGCGCTAAAGTGTTATGTCGATGTGAAATTAATTGTCATACTGTCTTCTATGTGTTAATTTACATTACAGCAAATAGGGCCTACACGTCGAGAAAACATATAGAAGAGCTTCGTAGTTTATGCTTGTCAGTTAGCGTGCTAAAAATCCAAGTGAGGGATTGAAAAGATTTTTTAAAAGTGCCTGGGCTCGTTAAGGTAACACTCGAGGTGAAAGGTTCGTCTCCTTTAAATGTTGCCTTGCCTGGAAAGGTGGATTGGATTACGACCGATGTGCTCGCCTGCGCAACAACGACGTAAATGAAATGAACTGGTGTCCATTTGCAAGAGGCGTAGATTCTCATGAGCCCCTGCAACGCAGGGACTCATGAGAAATTATGCCTCTTGATAGGAAAAACTGCTGTCGTTTACTTCTTGTGACAGAGAGGGTTCCGAGTTTAGAGTTGTAACTGAAGCTTTAGCAATGAAACCAAGTCCTTTAAGTATCTCGAAATCTGACAGCGCACTGTGGCGTGTTTTATGTGTACAGTTTAACGACTTTACACATTTTTTTTCAGTGTGTATAATGAGAGATTGACCTAACATAATTTTTTTTAATTACCTTGAATGTATTCTCAATCTTTTTTAGTCGGTGACGAAGGAAGAATCATCAATTACTAAACTTACAAAAATTGTGAACAACATTTTAAACTTAAGTTAATATCTGCGTGTATTATTTGTGTCTTGGACGGGACAGTGAAAATTCTTTAGTGAATTTGACAGTGCTTGTATGTCTGCACTTATTGTTTTGTTTTTAAATGCAATGTCAAACACAGAACTGAATGTTCACAACGAAAACGGCAGGAGAAAGCAAAAAAATACCGATAACAGATACGAAACGAAAAAGTCGAACAAAACAGAACCGAACAAAAAGCATGGTGTGTTTCACGGTTTAATAAAAAGTTCACTGTATAAAATTAGCTGCAGTAGAATACTTACCTTATGTTTGGAACGAAAATACCCACATTTTATATACACTCAACAAAATAAAAAGAACATTTTTTTTTAACACGTAAACAGTAATATTTTCTTAGTGTTAAAGTTCTGGACAAACAGTGTAATTCCAAGTCACGACAGGTCGGCAAAGAAATGTTCACGACTCTTCATAGATGACACCACAGAAAAACATTGTTGTATATGGACCTCCTTCAATGACAAGACAGATGTAAGTGCATACTGTACGGCAGAAAAAAAATCTCATGAGCCCCTGAGAAACAGAGCCATGAACATCTATACATCTGGCAGGTAGTTGGTGATGTTGTCACGATACCGACATACGCATCCTGGGTGAAGGTACCGTCCTCGGTATTCGTCCATGCGTGACTAAAAGTTGTGTTCCGCTTGGCTGATCACGTGGGACATCGTGTTCTGAGACTTAGAGCACTGACTCCTCTCTAACGTAAACAAGTCACTCCTCACACGCCGAGCGCCAAAATGTTGAAAATCCACCAGTTGATATTGCTTTCTGCAGATACTCAGGATACTAATCGACCATGATAGTTCAAGGATGGTGCCAGAATAGCTTGGCGCCCATAGGCGCCAAGCTATTCTGGCATCACCCTTGAATTACCATGGTTGATCAATATCGTGTTGTAATGTGTAATACGAGCGTTGAACGTAAAAAATAACTCGAAAATAAAAGCACGTTGAAACCCGCTTCTTGAGTGTTAGGGCACTCCAAAGGTTATGTGCGAATGCAAAATTTCTAAAGCTCAAAATAAGACATCACTGCACATATTCGTGAACGTTGACGCTTTGGTTTTCGGTAGCGCTCTGTGTCGAGGTGATTCTTGCAAGAATTACCTCGACAAAAAACACTACCAAAGTGCGAAGTGACCAGTATATTCAGCCTCTTGCTTAATTCTATGAATGACCGAAGACGAGGTAGGTATCCACAATGTGATGCCGTGGAAATATTGGTTGGCATTGTGCGCTTGTCTGGTATTCCGGTCCTTGCGGCTTTAAGGCGTATAATCCAAAATCACATGCTACTACACTCATTCTTTGAAACACATTGAAAATAGACTCATTGAAAGGCACACGAACATTTAAAAGTGGAACAGTATCCCATAGCATGGCTGGTAGTCCTTCAGCGGTCAGAGAATATTCCGCGAATGACAAAGTCAAAATAACGAAGACAAAATCCACAGAACCCCGTGTGAAATATAGAAGTTAAAAATCGCCCCACGCAGACGTTCAACATCACGACACAAAATTCAAATGTATGAGCCGGTCACTGACTAATATTTCCACGACACGTAGCTTAAACCCACGGTCCAGTCACTGACGAATATAATCCACGACACCAAAATTCAAATCCGTGCTCTAGTCACTGATTACTCCAAAGGGTTTCAAATCTATGGTCCAGTCACTGACTAATATAATCCACGTCACACAATTCATTTTCATGTTCCAGTCACTGATTACTCCAAAGCGTATTTCTGTGCCTGTTGGTTTCTCTTTTCGGGCTTGATTCAAGAGCTAACGCCGGTTCCAGTGTTTTCGTGTCCTAACCTTTACCCACGGGAGCGGCAGGAATGTCCAGGTGAGACCCCAGCCGTCCCGTGCCTGTGTGCCAGCGCCCCGCGTCCTAGTCACTTATATACAAGACTAAAATTGACCAATTTGAGGAAAGGAGTCATTTTCCCCTGTTAGAACGGCATTTACCCGCCACTGATTGCAGAAAAGTATTAGTTTTGTCAACAGCAAAATTTGCCTTGATTACACGCAATTTTCCGCGACGCCCTAGCTTAAAATTTCATAATGGCGCGTGATTAGGCGGTTTTAACATTGGCTGCTTAATTTATTTGACAAGACCTCGCACTTAGGCCGCGACAAACGAGGACACGCTTACCACATCTTTCATTAACCCGAAATGGCGCCACAAAGTGCCATTGATTTTTTTTACCTCAATTGTAGCGCATGGAATAATAACTGGAATAAAAGCAAATTAAACATTATTTTCTGTTATTTTCTTCGTGGTCGATGGTTTCGGCGGGTCGGCGGCCAAAAGGCCTGTGATCACCTCGAGACCGGCTCCAAATCCGCGGCCCGATCCACCATAATCACCTTGTCAAACGTGTACTACTTGGTTGTTACGTCAGCCAAGGCGGTGTTTTGCCACGCGGAGGTGATGGTTTGCGCGCGAATCGGGACCGGAGAAAAAACATGGGTTGGACGAAGGATTTGGTACTTGGGTCTGACCCTTGCATTCATCAGCAATTCCTCTTCTGTAATGCGAAAATAGCGAAGGGAATTATGCAAAACTTAGATGTGGATAATATTAAATTATACAAAACTGCTGGCTATAACTCGCGGAGAAACACTGTGCAGCCCCCAGTCATCATAATCTTCAGTTCTGTCTTGCGGTTTTTCTTTTGTTTGTTAACCCTTTGGCTGTCGGTAGCGGTTGTGACTACACGCTACCGCCAGAAAAAGTGTTAAAGAAATAATAAAATACATTTGTGTTGATTTGTATTTTGGACCTTATAGGGTAAACCATTAGGTCCAAATTCACACGCAAGCACTTATAAACAGTTTTATTTTCCGAGTTTGTTTTTCCAGTAGAGCAGAGCCCGTTGTGCAGTAGACGTCATTTCTCTGCGTTTTGTTTGCGTATCTCGTTTAAAACAAAACTTATTTAAATTTTACTGCAGTTTGTTCTCTTTGTTTGAACTAAGACTTATGCGACGAATTCTTATTACAAAAAGACTTCATTTTTACTGTTCTGGTTTAGGTCTGTTCAAACCTCTACATTTCTTCTCCTTTTTTTTTCTGGTGATAATTTTTTGTTTGCTTTTCTGGTCTAGTTCTGATCAAAACATTTTTTTTTCTATGGTGCGCATTTGTGTCTGCAGTTACTTCCCTTGCAGTTCAGACCTGTCATTACTATCTCCAAATACATTTATCTGTATATCTGTCACACGGGGCGTCTGTTTGGCTCACTGCCCCCCTCCTCCCCAGCCCTCCCCAGTCATTCTTCCTGTCGCCGACCCAGGTTTTGTCCTGTCCTGGTTCTTTTCAGTCCTACCCTATATTTTCCCCGCGCTAACTCTAACCGTGTATTTGGCAGCGCGATTGTAGACCAGGCATGGCAGTCTATCCTTTAAAGGCTTCATGATCAATGCTTGGGTGAGACGGAAGGAGAAAAAACACAGTAACACTATCTACAGTCCTGGACTATAGTAATGATGGGTTGACTGTCCAGCTTAGAAATCTATTCATTTGCAAGAGGCATAGATCTTCATGAGCACCGCAGTTACGGGGGTTCATGAAGATCTATGCCTCTTGCACGCAGGAACTCTTAATGATGTATATTATTTGCCGGAATACAAAAAAAGAGTACGGTTGCACTTCAATGCACGATTCTGGTGTGGGTTTTGAATTCGTTATCTCCGGTTCTGTGTGTCTGATGAGTCAGCACAGTGTTTCCCCCTCCCGTAACCCCCCAGCCGCACACCCCACCCCTTCCTCTCTGCATCCCATCCCTAGCTCTTTGAATCGCCAACACTCGGCATTAACGTTCCACTTTGTTACTGCTTGGAACATTTTTAGTCAGACTCTTGGTTTTGTAGCATTCATTCATTCATTCATTCATTCATTCATTCATTCATTCATTCATTCATTCATTCATTCATTCATTCATATTCATTCATTCATTCATTCATTCATTCATTCATTCATTCGTTCGTTCGT